>NQII01004292.1:138549-212534 GCA_002778355.1 Clitarchus hookeri | reverse complement strand
CTGACAAGTACACGGCACTCGACAGACTAGAGCTGTACATCAACTTCGCAGTACACCACATGCCGCGTTGAGAGTGCTAGAAAGAGCATGCTTGCATGGCTAGCTACTGACAAGTACACGGCACTCGACAGACTAGAGCTGTACATCAACTTCGCAGTACACCACACACCGCACCGAGAGTGCTAGAAAGAGCATGCGTGCATGGCTAGCTACTGACAAGTACACGGCACTCGACAGACTAGAGCTGTACATCAACTTCGCAGTACACCACACACCGCACCGAGAGTGCTAGAAAGAGCATGCGTGCATGGCTAGCTACTGACAAGTACACGGCACTCGACAGACTAGAGCTGTACATCAACTTCGCAGTACACCACACACCGCACCGAGAGTGCTAGAAAGAGCATGCGTTCATGGCTAGCTACTGACAAGTACACGGCACTCGACAGACTAGAGCTGTACATCAAGAGTTCGATATCTTAACTTCATACTAAAGGAGTGACGCTTGAATCTGTACAGAGCTACTTATTTATAATTATGTTTACTTTTTTTATGATCGGAGCCCTGAGACACTAGTGGATTAATTAGAGAGCAGCCTGTTTTTCAAATTACGACACTCTGCCAATTAAAAACATACAACAAATTGAGGGGCCCAATCAAAGCCCCCGCTGTGGCTACAAGGAACCATTGAGCAGTTATCATCACATCTGCCTTAGTGCAGAAACTAGTGTGGCACCTAGCCTGCATGTCAATGGAGACACGATTAACTCATGCATCTGTTTATTCACATAAGAGTAAGAATTGGTGGCTTGGTTGCACATTTACCTTCCTGATACTTGTACAATTACACACGAACAGCGCACGAATACAATCATACCACGGGATGCGTAAGTATGCAGTGTTGAAACAGCCGACTACACCACGAACTCCAACCGCGCACTGGCCAACAACATATCGGAACAGCGTTTGCCAATCAACGCCTGGTGACCTGCTCGCCAGCCGGCTGCCTAGCCAATAGGGAATATTTCGCAGCTAGCCGTAGCCAATCAGACACAAGACCTGTGCCCAGAGCCTTGCACAGCCAGTCAGAGAATGGTTTTTAGTCTATTCATGGTTACTTCCAAATATGTTTAAGACGTGCTCAAGTTCTACTTTCAGGCTATTCCTCCGCCTAACGCAATTTTAGCTAAACTAAGTCTACTAAATTACACAAATGGGACAAAGCACCTCATTCTTGCGTACTCAGTTTAATAATGTTTTCCCCGAAAACTATTTCTTACGAGGCATTACGAAAGCACCTATTTTATCTTTTTTTTTTTTTTGTATATTAATTATACATGAAATTTATAGATAAAATATAAGTTAAAGTTAAATTTGACCAAAACCAAGCAAATTTTATGATACCTGATGTATAAAACGCTTGTGATATTATAATGTATTTAGGGATGTAGCCTACCAAACGTATCACACGTGAGGTGATTTTTCAAATGTGTCATTCATAAAGTGTGAGGATGCTGTGAATAGACTACACGGCACACGCCCACAAAAATAATTATTCCATTCAGGTTGGGAAGCTTAATGTTTTATTTTGGCAACTAAATTTATCTCCGCCAAGGTGCACTGATGTCGCGTGTGTGCAGGATTTGTTTTCCATTTTTTGTAAGTAATTGTGATAGTACCAATTTTCGTAAAGAAAATAAAATTGTGAAAATTCCACCAATTTGTACTGTTTTAGAACCTACGTGAAGAGTTTTTTTTTTCACCTTAGATTCAGAATATAACAAAAAAATTTGCATGATGTTTAATAATTTATCATAAAAGAAATTAAGTAAAACGTTGGCTTACAAAATTACTTTATTTAAAATGGTAACTGAATACAAAACTTACTTTGGATTAGAACTATATTTATTTCGTTCCCAAAGTTTGTAACTTTTTAAAATTGAAATAAGCTTGCTTATAAACGCTAAATGCCAAAGAAATTTGTGTTTTTATTGTTTAACCTTATAAACGCCATTGGTAGGTGAAAATAATAGTTACAAAATAAAGTTTATGCTTCATATTTTGGCTTGGGTAAGTATACACCACAGATCGGGCCAAAAGCAACTTTTGCACACAAAATAACAGCATTTCTCAATTTACCGCCAGCTTAAAACCGATCTCTTTCTAACAGCAGCGCACCTTGCGGAGGAAATTTTTCCTATACCAAACTCTTCCCTGAGTAATATGGTTTGGTTGCCAACGTGAGTATAATAAACCGTGGCCGCATGAATAGAACGGCGAGGCCACGTGGCCTCTTGTTTATTTATGCACTGTGTGCTGTGGTGTGTTGCAGTGAGGCTGAGCCTGGAGGAAGTCAGGTACCTGCAGGAGACCGAGGAGGACCCGGAAGTTAGACCGGGTCTCTTCCAGGGAGACATGGCGCTTACGTCAGAGGTGAGACACTTCCTGCACCCCTAGCTCGTCCATATCTCTACTTCCGGCCCTGCTCGCTCGAGATACTTCCACGTGACGAAGAGACGCGTGCTGAACTCCTGAGAGGTCCCTACCTCGCAGTAACTTCCATACGAGAATGTATCCTGCACGGCTGATATAGTACCAAATCAAGAGTCAGTACACATAACATAGTGGTAGTGGGCGGTGTGGCTTGGGGGAGTGGGTCTCTTTCAGCTTGACTCGGACAAGCTCGGCAATATTTGACTCGAATCAGGGGGTGCTCGGAAACCTGAGACTCGGGATTGTCGAATGTACCCGAAGGTTACAGCTGTTACAGCCACTAACCCTTCAAACATATATGTCTGTTACGGATAACCATATTTGTTTTGTAAGCATAGGGTATGTCAAGAAGATATGTATTTATTATTAAAATTTTAAAAATATGCATAAAAAATTTTATTTGTAAATTTATTTGTACCGAAATAGTACATTAAGTATTGAGGAACCACGCAAAAGTTTCTCATTTAGCTACTACATCTCCGGTATCCTCTCTTGAAGTCTAATTATTACACGATGTCAGAATCGGTAAATTATTCATTACCTCGACTAACATGTAGGTAAGTAGGTTTAATCAGATCCAAGCCTATCATACGAGTAGCGAACACCTGTCCAATTAATGTTATAGTATTGTTATACGTCAGCATCAACCGACACTTTTATAGGCATAGTTGCCTATGGTTTATGAATCAATAGTGTTAGGCTTTTAAGACTTTAATATAGAAGGCCAACTCGGGTGATAAACAGTCTTATCTTTCGTGCTCTTCTCAGACATCAATACTTCGATCAATCCCAATTCTTGGCAAACCTCCGCAATTCTCCATCACAATACCCCTCCGTAATCCTCCATCACGAAATCCTTCTCTGCAATCCTCTTCAATCCTCTTCAGGAAAATCCTCAGCAATCCTCCGCAATCCTCACCAATCCTCAGTAATCCTTCACAATCCTCATCAATCCTCAGCAATCCTCCTCAGCAATCCTCGGCAATCCTCCTACACACTCCTCTGCAATCCTCCTCAGCAATCCTCAGCAATCCTTCGCAATCCTCACCAATCCTCACCAATCCTCAATAATCCTCGGCAATCCTCCACAATCCTCAGCAATCCTCCACAATCCTCAGGAATCCTCCGCAATTCTCCTCCGCAATCCTCCTTCGTAATTCTCCTTCGCAATCCTCTGCAATCTTCCTATTCAATCCTCACCAATTCTCAGCAATCCGACTCACCAATCCTCACCAATCGCTCCAAACATTTCCTCCGCAATCCTCACCAATCATTAGCAATACTCTGTAATCCTCCGCAATATTCCTCCGCAATATTCCTCCACAATCCTAAGAAATATTCCTCCGCAATTCTCACCAATCCTCCTCCGCAATCCTCCGCAATCCTCACCAATTCTCAGCGATCCTCCACAATCCTCCGAAATCCTCACCATTCCTCACCAATCCTTATATCAATCCCTATCCCTCGATCGATCTTTCGATCAATACTTCGGTTTGCTGTCTGTCAACACCCATACATATAGAAATTACATTCATCCAGCGCCTGAGCATCAACTAAGGTATCAACGTGCATCACAGCACTGTATATACATTTTCCAATAACTCGGAAAAACCATCAGATTTTTTCTAAGTCCAAGAGATAATTAATTATTTCTACGATTTTGGACTTTGAAATCAGTCCCTCCGCCGTGCCTAACAGTTACAGATTGCTTAAAACTTCGTTTCAGTAGCGCATGAATACTAAACAGTGAGAAATTATTGTACGAACATCGCTAAAAGGCTTCCAGAACTCGGGCCATTAATCGAATTGCGAACCTCTTATCTCACTGTGATTCCTATATCCGATGCCTGCCATTAATAGAATTTCGAACCTCTTATCTCAATCTGATTCCTACATCCGATGCCTAAAACGTACATTTCGCCGTTGTTCTTCATTCCTAAAACAGTCTTCGAAACACTGGGAAAAATTACCAGATTTTCTAAACCCTAAAGAGAATTAATGTTTTCTTTAATAGTACCGCGTCTCGAACTCACGTACCTACAGCATACCTCAACTTTGGATATTTATTAATTCTATATTTCAGTTGCGTATAAGCACGTAAACAGACAGAAAACTATATACGAACTTCGTTAAAAACGATCTCAAACTCGAGTCGGTATGGTGAACCATATATCTCACTGTAACATTCGCCGGGGACATCACCTACACTCTCACGAGGAGAAATCTCACTTCAAATTTTATGTGCACACTGTGAGGGAAATCGTTTTGCACGGAAATAGCATGATAATCTCGCATGAGTGTTTGCATGCGGTATCTCGTACTGAATCCATTTGTTGTCGTGTGAAGGCAGCTTCGGACGCTCCTTTCTTGTGTCGAGTTGGCCGGACCGAGGGTGTTTGGCACCCGAACATCCAGCGTGACTCGTTACGTGAATGTCAAACCAATGTCCACGTGGTTCCGAGCTTGCTGCAATCAGGTCGCATCGTCTTCAGTCCTTCTAGGCGTAACCCTGACACGTAAATGCCATTTTTTTATGGGAAGTAATAAAATGATTATAGTCAAGGGTTCTGTGTTATCTTAATTGCAGGTGTCACTGGGAATAAAGACAACCATCCTCCCTGCCAAACTAACTGAATAACAACGGCCTGGTGTTTTTACCTCGCTTACTTTCTGTTTCAACTGTGTGATTACATTTTACTTACCGTCACAAGCTTTCACGTCATTTACGTCAATTGTAATCTTCTTGATCGAACCCGCACAGATATTATTTTGGCGACTGTCCAGACAAATGAGATTTTTTTTTTTTTCATTATAGGGATGAAGTGTGTCGATATCAAATTAAGGGTATTCACAAATTCATTTGTTTTAGCGGCACTTAAATGTGTCACCAGGAGCATCCTCTACAAACTAGAATGTGATAGCCACTGAAGCTTATAACAGGCCCAAAATGTTGGGTTGTCTACCTCAACAGTCTCTGTGACAAAGAAAGATTTCACACACATACTAAAGTTAAGGCTGTTGGCCTTTTTTTAAAAAACGCATGCCACTAAGGTCCAGTCTTTCCTGGCAGGTATGGCATTTCCTGCACCGTAATATCACTAGAAAAATCGATGTGGCTTGTGGTAACCGAAGAATTCTGCTTCTTCAGTGTTGAAAAGAATACTGAAAAAAAGCAGTAGAAGAGTTTTCCCATTTCACTCAAGTTGTTAGAAAACATTTTCAAACCCACACATACAGCCAGATAATTTTTTTAACTATATAATAAATGTATACATAACTAAGAAAATTTCTTTAACGTGTTAACTCTTGGCCTCAATGATACCCTCTGACTTCGAGCAGGAGTGTGTAATGGTCCCCTGATCTTCCTGTGTCTGCGGAATAAATGATATGGCAAGTTTAAAGTAGAGGTGGTTCACGGGGTACCAACATGTTACTTTGTGTCTGATACCCACTTGTATCAATTACTGTAAACGAGTACACTACCGAAGTATCAGATACATTTAGTATCAGTTTAACATTCGCCGCCAGTATGTTGTGTCTGCTGTTTCGTGTAATTCTTATACATTAAATTTTTAATTGCATTTAAAATGTGCGATTAAGGCGAAACCCAATTTCTTGATTTAGAATTGGAGACTTCATATTTAAGTGATTTAGTTTTTAAAAAAGAGGATATTTCATAACTAAGTTTTCGTTTCCACGATTTACATATAGCAAGTTCATTATCCTCTCTGAAACATTTTCACTCATATGAAGTCTTTTATTATGATTTTGTTCTTATACATACTTTATTTCACAGTGTGACTGTTCCAGCTGTACAATTACTGGCGAGTTGGGCTGAGATGGGACGTGCTGCCTGAGAGGATGTGGACGAACGGCACTGTCCACTACGTCATCAGTCCCTTGTACGGTGAGTGCAACTAAGAAGCAAGTGCTCCGTGTACCCTTATCACTCCATGCATATGTTATTCACGGTAAAGTGAGCACTTTTAACGCCTTGTAAAATTTTTCCATTGACATGTAACTAATAAACCCGATGTATACTTTTCACAATTCTCAAAAGTTAGCGTCCGAGGCTGCAATAAAATATATTTATTGGAGGTAAATGCCTGCTGGGAGGGCCTTACAAAGTGCTCACTTTACCGTGAACAGCTTATAGTCACATTTTCCTAAAAACCACCATGGTTGAAATTGTTATATTTTACTTCAAAATAGCATGTTAATTTTCTGAAGAGAAATATAGATTATTTTGTTTGTTTTATTGGCATGTGTGTTCCCCCTTGTAAAAAAAAAACAAACTTATAAACACATGTATCGAAATTGTCTATCGCGTAACTACGCGGAATGCATTCCAGATTATTGTCAAACACATGTCTCCACTATAGCTGGTCTCGCGCAGTAATTTCCGGTACAATTTGCGAGAGTACAACGAGGGTTGCCACACAGTGTCGTCATAGCTCGACATGCATCCCGTTTGCGTTTAACAAGTTATGCTTGTAAGGATACGCCAATAGGAGGCATACATATCCCTCCATCATTCATAACTGCAAGACACCGAATAAGACTGTGTGAGCCACAGAGCCAAGTTCAGTGAACGCGCAGCATATCTCGATGACGCATTCTACAAACCTTTGTCCAGCTGGATGAGTCTGAGAAAGGCCGCATCGTTACCCTCCGAGAGGCAGGTTGAACATTTCGGTGCGTTGCTCGCCACTTTAACCGTTCTGCCTGCACTGTGAGTTGATGCTGGACGCAGTGGAACAGGAGGGTACACACATCCATCGATAAGACTTGGGTTTACCTTAGCTGACCACTACCAGGGAGGATCGTTTCATCACGAGACGGGCTGCAAGCACTCCACGGACGTCACTGCGCACCATCCAGGGACATGTCACGGCAGCTGAGGATGTGCATGTGTCCACCAGTATCATATCCAGGCGGCTAGCAGAGCGGGGTATGTCGTCGCGGTGTCCCTTGCGATGTCTATCATTATGACTTGAGCATCGCCGAGCATGTGTGACCTTGTGCCAGGTACGGGTAGCATGGAAACTTGCGGATTGCCGACGAGTGGTGTTCATCGACGAATCGCGGTACTACCTGCATACAGACAACTGCCGAATTCGAATCTGGAGACGTTCTGGCCAGCGCAGTGACGCACGCTTAATTGTGGAGCGGCACACCACCCCAAAGAGAGGTGTCATGGTGTGCGGGGTCAATTCCTACTATTACCGCTGCCCACTGGTGGTGATTGAAGGAACCCTGCCAGCGCGGTGTCACGTCCAGGAAATTCTGCACACCCTTTCCTGGTATAGCTTGACAAACCCATTTTCAAGCAGGATAATGCCCGGACTCACACAACACGGGTATCTCCGGCCTGCCTTCGTGATATCAACATGCTTCCTTGGTCAGTAAGTTACCTCTCGCGTATCGATAACGTTTGGGACAAGATTGGACGGCAACTTCGTTGAGTGGCACATGTGGAGGATTTGGAGGATCAGTTGCACCAGCTGTGGCAGGATATTCCTCAGGAAAAAAACCCGATGTTTGTATGTCTCCATGCCCGACCGTATCGCCACTTGTCTGCGTGCTACATAAAGTCCAACCCTATACCAAGTGCATTCTGCAAGTATTGATCCCCTGCTATACAAGCTTGGTGTGGTACACATATTTTGATGTTTTTGTATACATGCTACCATAATCTTTGCCTGTTCCCACTTACGTGCCTCTGCGATAGCACCTTCAAAGTGTTTTTTTTTNGTATACATGCTACCATAATCTTTGCCTGTTCCCACTTACGTGCCTCTGCGATAGCACCTTCAAAGTGTTTTTTTTTGTAAATGAGTGTACGTTATTATATATCCCGAAAAGTAATCACGACTAGGCGAAAACCACAAGCTACTCTGCCAGGAAGTATTTCTCTAACGGTTCGCTGTGAAACTGCGAGGTCAGCAGCTACAAGTTATTCCCGTGAAACTTTACATATTATGTAATTGTGTGGAAATAAAAACACGGGAAAGTAAAATGCAGTAAAAATTAATCGGAGGTAGGTTTCGACTTTTTATCTCTCTACATGCGTGGATTATTTATCATTTATATTTTCCAAAAAATATTTGTTGTTTACATGGCATATCTAACATTATTAATTAACTATATAAACCTTTTTACAATGACATTAACACAAGGTTTTACCCTTTCCATCTTTAAGTTATGTATATTATTGTTATTCTAGTTTTATTATTACTGGCTTCGTGGTGCTCTTTCCAGCAAATATGCCATTAAAGTATCGAAAAATGAGTAAGAAAGAAAATATTTACAAATTTAGTTACTTAACATTATATTTAAAATTAAACTTTCAGCTTTGAACTTAAAATGCATGTTATTGGTCTACGTTTTATGATGCAAAGTAGCTATTTATTAAATCTGCCTCCTCAGGTGCGGCTGCATTACGTTTAAAAATGCCGTCATCAAACTCCGTCACTTCCCGTCATTCAGGAGGGGATGTTCCAATGCTGGAACTACAGGCCGCATTCTGCATACCTCGTGCTGATCTCACGTCGGAATGTAATTATTTCCCCTCTCAGGCATTGTCAATATGTTAAACAGGTGTCTGGTTTCTGCTGTGCTGCCAGTTATTCAATCACTTAGTTTTTTTTTTTTGTCACTCTCACAGTCTCCAAGATTGTCGAGAGTCAAGGGAAACCCCGTTACCCGCCATACACACAGACGCAGGTTACTCCAAGTATAGACTTTCCTCCATTATCATTTGCATACAACACGCAAAACTGTCTCCGTGGGGTTTCACTTATCCTTTATATCTTCGGCATAGGTACTTTAATTTCACAAATGCTTTAGGTGTGACGCTAGACTTTATACACATATATTATAGTGACCCTTTTATGACCGGACCANGTATACATGCTACCATAATCTTTGCCTGTTCCCACTTACGTGCCTCTGCGATAGCACCTTCAAAGTGTTTTTTTTTTTGTAAATGAGTGTACGTTATTATATATCCCGAAAAGTAATCACGACTAGGCGAAAACCACAAGCTACTCTGCCAGGAAGTCTTTCTCTAATGGTTCGCTGTGAAACTGCGAGGTCAGCAGCTACAAGTTATTCCCATGAAACTTTACATATTATGTAATTGTGTGGAAATAAAAACACGGGAAAGTAAAATGCAGTAAAAATTAATCGGAGGTAGGTTTCGACTTTTTATCTCTCTACATGCGTGGATTATTTATCATTTATAANCTTTTTATCTCTCTACATGCGTGGATTATTTATCATTTATATTTTCCAAAAAATATTTGTTGTTTACATGGCATATCTAACATTATTAATTAACTATATAAACCTTTTTACAATGACATTAACACAAGGTTTTACCCTTTCCATCTTTAAGTTATGTATATTATTGTTATTCTAGTTTTATTATTACTGGCTTCGTGGTGCTCTTTCCAGCAAATATGCCATTAAAGTATCGAAAAATGAGTAAGAAAGAAAATATTTACAAATTTAGTTACTTAACATTATATTTAAAATTAAACTTTCAGCTTTGAACTTAAAATGCATGTTATTGGTCTACGTTTTATGATGCAAAGTAGCTATTTATTAAATCTGCCTCCTCAGGTGCGGCTGCATTACGTTTAAAAATGCCGTCATCAAACTCCGTCACTTCCCGTCATTCAGGAGGGGATGTTCCAATGCTGGAACTACAGGCCGCATTCTGCATACCTCGTGCTGATCTCACGTCGGAATGTAATTATTTCCCCTCTCAGGCATTGTCAATATGTTAAACAGGTGTCTGGTTTCTGCTGTGCTGCCAGTTATTCCATCACTTAGTTATTTTTTTTTTGTCACTCTCACAGTCTCCAAGATTGTCGAGAGTCAAGGGAAACCCCGTTACCCGCCATACACACAGACGCAGGTTACTCCAAGTATAGACTTTCCTCCATTCTCATTTGCATACAGCACACAAAACTGTCTCCGTGGGGTTTCACTTATCCTTTATATCTTCGGCATAGGTACTTGAATTTCACAAATGCTTTAGGTGTGACGCTAGACTTTATACACATATATTATAGTGACCCTTTTATGACCGGACCANGAATTTCACAAATGCTTTAGGTGTGACGCTAGACTTTATACACATATATTATAGTGACCCTTTTATGACCGGACCATACAGTGTTTTAGACACGTATTGTTCAACTTCTTAGCCAGTAATAAACAGGAATTAATAATGTGCCTGTAGCAGTTGCGAACAAGTTAAATAATAAAAGCCTCGTGCCATTACAGCACACAACGAATAAAGATTTGTGGACCGAGTATGAATGAATTCGCGAAATTCATCTACCTTTAATCATCGGACATTAAATGTTTAAAATTCCTTTCTTTACAGCGTTATATCTTCAAAATTATTTAAGTATACGTCTACAAGAAAAGCAAAAGTAACTAACAAGGCCTGCTGTCTTTCCCAATTTTAACTTCTTACTCTGGCATTTAGACCCCTGATAGGTTCCTATCACAGACTAAGTTACACTGAACGATAAGCCACTCTCTACGCGGCAGANAGCACAGACTAAGTTACACGGAACGATAAGCCACTCTCTACGTGGCAGAAAGTCCCACAGTGACAAGTCCCACTAGACGTTACAGTCTATCACAGTTACACATGCCAAGTTCTCTCTCGTACAGCATCAGCCATTACACAGCTCCCCTCAGTCGGGTCTCGNCGTACAGCATCAGCCATTACACAGCTCCCCTCAGTCGGGTCTCGGTGACTTTTCAGTGCGCTTGGCAGTCTGACATCAAGCCTCTGGCTACACTGATATAACCCCCTCACAGCGCTCCTCTCCCCTCCAGACACTCACTTGCAAATATTCGGGACAGAAAACAAGGCCATTATGAAACTATCATCACCAGCCAATCGTTATGAACCACTTCAATAACGAAAAGCAAACACGGTTCAACAGACTTACGCAACTTGCCCCTAACTGCATGATGTTTGGTGACCCGCAATGCTAAAGTGCTTGGNAACACGGTTCAACAGACTTACGCAACTTGCCCCTAACTGCATGATGTTTGGTGACCCGCAATGCTAAAGTGCTTGGCAGGAAGTAGATAGTCCAGGCGTTCTCTCTTGTGGGTCCCTTGTCGTATTCACAGACTCAGCAGCACGATTCTTTTGGTGCGGGTAAAAACCAAGGGTGGATAACTTAACAGTAACATTTAATAACGTTATTTTACGGAGTAACAAATTGGATCGTTACATGATTTCGGTAAATATAGTATGGAACTTTTACAGCATGTGACAACTCTATAACGTTACGTGAACTATAACATAATGGTACATAACGCAGTAAAATTTATTAGCATTTTTTTGCCGTGAATAACGTTATTCGCGTAACACCNCCGTGAATAACGTTATTCGCATAACACAATAGCTAATGGTAACAAAATAACGTTACGGTGCACATGAAGTCATGGTACATCACTTAGTAAAACTTATAATTATATTTACGTTGCTGTGAATAACGTAATTTACATAACGGTTTATCCCGTGATACCTAATAACGTTAAGGTACACTATAATGGCATTGTCATAACAAAGTAAAAAATACAATTATATTTGCGTTGCTGCGAATAAAGTTATTCACGTGTCGTTATAGCTCGTGGTTACAAAGTAACGTTACTCTGCATGCTAAAGTCAAGGTACATAACTCAGTAAACGTTTTTACTAGATATGTGTTTCTGTAAATAATTTTATACATATTGAGTAACACTATAGCTCGTGGTAAAAATAACGTAATTTCATCTGCTCTATTCTACTGTCGTCTTTCCTTCTGAAGCTCCAAGACTTATCCGCATGTGAGTTATGTGAGAGTACCAGCATTTCGTTGTGTTCGCGATGTATAGTATATACATATACATACATTCATAGCACATATTTCCCTTCCCCGCCACACCAAGTCATTCGCCACGACTTATGATGTTTAGGCAGTAGTCACGGCGGTCAGCTGGCAGCTGCCGAGCAGAGAATTTCAAGTATCGTAGCTTTTGTCTCATTACGTGTTAACTTTTCCTGTANGTCTCATTACGTTTTAACTTTTCCTGTAAAAATTTGCAAACTATTTGAGAAAGTTCTTGGTATCTGATTGACTGCATAAATCGATGACTTTGAAATTACGAAACCATGGTTGATTCTGTCTTGAAATCTTGCCTACGCTAAGTAATTGAACTTTAATGTATTCTGTTATATGTGGGTGTATATACAGATACTTGCACACGCGTATAATACAACTGCAGCTGGTGACAGAATACATTGTATATTGTACTGCCAGTTTTTTTGCACCCAAAGACGGGTGAGCCAAAGATTAAGCGCATGAAAATAGATATGTCGAAAAATTATTTCAAATGAATTGTGTACAATGTATAAAATATTTTCCAATTACTATTAACGGTTTAACTGAAAACCTGATGTTGAGAGGTAACGAATAAATTCCCAAAATATTTGTATAGCATATGGCATTTTTAAAAGCATTTACTAAAACGTTTTTCATAAAATAGAATTTAGTTTATAAGAAACAGGTTAGCCGTAATATTTCGGCATTAGATGTGAATTTGTAGCGCGATAAGAAAATTACATTAAACGTTTTGAAAATGTATTTTAAAATGTTATTTTTTTATAAGTGTCAATATCAGAGTATTGCAATGTTAAATACTAAAGGGCAGAGAGAATTTTCAAAGGTTAGGGCCAAGATCAAGAGCATTGAAATCTAAGAAGATTATGCCTGCTCCACTTCTGTGTATATTGANCTATTAACGCTTTAACTGAAAACCTGATGTTGAGAGGTAACGAATAAATTCCCAAAATATTTGTATAGCATATGGCATTTTTAAAAGCATTTACTAAAACGTTTTTCATAAAATAGAATTTAGTTTATAAGAAACAGGTTAGCCGTAATATTTCGGCATTAGATGTGAATTTGTAGCGCGATAAGAAAATTGCATTAAACGTTTTGAAAATGTATTTTAAAATGTTATTTTTTTTAAGTGTCAATATCAGAGTATTGCAATGTTAAATACTAAAGGGCAGAGAGAATTTTCAAAGGTTAGGGCTAAGATCAAGAGCATTGAAATCTAAGAAGATTATGCCTGCTCCACTTCTGTGTATATTGAACATTATCCGCAAAGTAATAATTTTGTTATGCTCTTTCTTGAAATATTGCTTGCAAAAATAAGAAAAAGAAAAAATAGCTGTAAGTTGCAATGGTAGGAAGATTTNAGAGTATTGCAATGTTAAATACTAAAGGGCAGAGAGAATTTTCAAAGGTTAGGGCTAAGATCAAGAGCATTGAAATCTAAGAAGATTATGCCTGCTCCACTTCTGTGTATATTGAACACTATCCGCAAAGTAATAATTTTGTTATGCTCTTTCTTGAAATATTGCTTGCAAAAATAAGAAAAAGAAAAAAGAGCTGTAAGTTGCAATGGTAGGAAGATTTCTATGACCTGATTAAAAAGAAATTTTCCTGGTGGCTACATTATCGTCTCTCGCTTGATATCTGATATGATGTGCATCCTTCCATAAGCGTTGTAAATTAGTGTTATTTATTGTAGGAGGTAAATTTCTGTAAAGCTACTCAATATTTTTATCACGTGAACAGAATATAAAGCCACGGGGGTCATGCAATTAGTGACCCACGGGCGCGTCGGACCTACAACACTCGTCACACTGGCTCATGAACAAAATATTTTATCAGCTATTATTTTTAATATGTATATAATTTTTATTGCAATTACTTGATTTAACATTAACTGTGACTACCACCCGTATAAAGTTTAAAATGAAATTAACATATAATTTTTAATTTGTTACGTCTCGACGCAGTTGTATAAATAAGCCACGACTTCGATAGAAAATGAGTGAGGTCCCGTCAACAATTTGTAAGTAGCCCGATGGGAAAGCTAACTTAATATTCGTGTTGTGTTGTGTTGGCAGAGCCGGAGGACTACGCCACCATTTACAAAGCGATAGTGATGCTCAACTTCATGACGTGCATCAGGTTCAAGCCGTGGGACGGCAAGGTCAAGGACTTCTTGCTCATTTGGCCTATCAAGTTCCCTAAAGGGTGAGTAACCCAACGTCCGTCTTCTGCGTCACAGTTCATATTTCCAGTAAAAAAAAAACACTTTATTCGGCGTTGATAGAATCTGTCTCACGAACGTGTGCACTTTGTTAGTTCTGAAAACAGTCCTGTGTATAGTCTATGCACGATATCTTCACATATTTTTGAACCAAAACTTTGAAAAATCACCCCATATGGGACGTGTTTGGTTGTTTCGTAAATATGCCGTGTATCACAAGCGTTTTATACTTCTGTGTATATAAAAGTATCATATTTTACTAAAACTGAACTTATTTACTACATTGTATCTATAAATTAAAATATTTCATATATGTATTTATATATAATTATAATATTTCATTTATAATTAATAAGAATAAACGCAGAGGGAGAATAGTTATGTTGGTGAAAACCTTGTAGGAAACAGTTTCCGTGCAACATATTATCAAACTGAGTACGCACAAACGCGGTGCGNTATGTTGGTGAAAACCTTGTAGGAAACAGTTTCCGTGCAACATATTATCAAACTGAGTACGCACAAACGCGGTGCGTTATCCCGTGGGTGTAATTTTCTAGACCTGTTTTAAGGTTCTTTTTTTTTTCTTTTTTTTTTTTTGCATGAGGTGGAGGAATAGCCTGAAATGATAACTTCAGCAAGGCTTTAGAAAAGTTGTAAGTAACCATTAATGTACTATACACATGTTTCCATTTCTGTTGACGTACTTGGCTGGTTGAAGGGCAACTGAGTTTGTTTTTGTAATCATCTGTAGCGGAAGGAAACATAGTTGTTGCCATGGAAACAGCTGTATACAGGACTAAATTTCTGTAAAGAAAAAAAAAGTGCACTCGTCCCTGATACAAGCTACACAATAGCGGGAATATGTGGTAGAGTGCGCATGCTGGTTGTGCCGTGACCATATCTGTGTCTCAACTATTAACTTATTTCCCATTATAACTGGCACAACAACGTATCTAAGGTTAGCAGAGTGTTTTTTAAAATATATCACTTCATTCCTTCTAACCAAATTATAATGCAATAACGGCATAGTCAATAAATGCACTATAAGATATTAATTTTTTGTGAGGTGCAAGAAATTTTTGTAAAGTTTAACATAAAAAAGGTACATACGTGTGTTTGACATTTCTTACTGTAATTCGTGAAGCAATGTGGCTGACATGCGTAGAAGACGAAAATCTGTCCATCTCACCTTTAGTCCACCAGTGCAATAATTTTTTTTGTGATGGCACTTGTATCTGTTTTGTACTCTTACAATCAGGGACAAACAATTTTCGCGAGAGGAGTTCCTGTCAATACTTGTCAATTTGTATTTCAAAACATTTAAACTCATATTCACTTTAACATTCAGTGCGTGCCCACGAATCTTATACATTTAGTACCGGAGTAACCTTATAATTCTGATAGGCCAAGTCAAATGGAGGAGATAAGGTGTCTCTCCACCAAGACACCGCCAATAACCATTGTAAAATTGCCTATGTCGACGACAATCAGGTGTCCCTGTATATACTGTTCACGGTTAATTGAGCACTTTCCAAACAAACCTTTAAAAAGCATCACTGCCCCTACCTGCGTATATTTTAACGGGCGTTGAGTATAGTTGGTAACGATGGAGGGAAAGTAGTCCTATGTCTTAACTTTGAATTAGAAGCGTAGAGGTAAACATTTGTGAATACCAGAATGATTTATTTTGCTTTCTGGTTTTTTTTTAGTATGTATAAGGGTACAAATAAGCGAATTTGTAAAATATTTACTTTTCTTATTACTTCACAGTTTCACTTGACCAACACATGTATAAAGTTATCAGGCCCATTGCAATATTAATTTACGAAGGTTTATTCTACTCATATTCGGAAGCTCAATGCTATTGCCTTGGAAATTAAACATTTCGCCACCAGGGAGCATTGGTGTCGCATGTGTACAGCATTTTTTCAGTTTTGCATTTCAAGCAAATGTGACGATTGCCATTTTTATAAATAAATATAACTATGCAAAGTTTNTTTTATAAATAAATATAACTATGCAAAGTTTCCCGAATTGTACTATTGATTATATGTCATAATTAAGAGCAAACAAACTTTTACGCACAAACAAACAGAATTTCTCGATTTACCGTCAGCTTAAAAAAAACTTCTTTGTAACAACGTTCTATGCCAAACTCTCCCATAAATAATCGTGTTTTCTTCCAAACCTGGATGTAATAAACCTTAATTTCACATACGGCGTAAGGATATACAATGCGTATAATAGTAGATCTTAGGGAGTATATCTTAAGAGCTCTCAGCCTGGCTGGTGCATGAAGTATGTTGCAGGGATTTGGTAGAAAACACGTTATTCAAACACATTAAGATATTTTGTAGTGGTGTCTAAACGCGAAAAGCATTTTAGAAGAATATTGTGGCCAAATAAAAGTTTCAAGCTCTCATTTCAACTCCAAGGATTATTTTTTGGGGCGTTAAAATGGCTGAAACATCTAGATGTTTTCAGAATCAGGTTTAGCTGCTAAATTTCCCATACAGACACTCAATCGATCTCTTCAGACACGCACCATGCTATAATTGTTATAACCACGCTGTAAAATACGGGGTCGCCGCTTAGAGTCACGTTGCACGCCAGTTGAGCGCCTCGCACATAGAGGCGATGAGGCAAGTGGCGAGCGAGCAAGAGTAGGCTTTATAGCCAACGCGTTTTGACGCCTCGAATGCGCAGAATAGCTGCAGGCAAGCGGAACCCTTCAGCGGGGCTTTCACAAGCGCCGAGTTGTCCGTGGACGTGAAGAGCGTACATAAGGCGCTCATGATTAATTGAGTACTTTGTAAGCCCTAATTAGGATCTACTTTTCTTCGCATTGTGTATCCTTCCGACTTAATTAAATTTAACAATGCCATGAATATCATCACTTAACTCATGCACCGTCCAAGTGTATGCATGGACTGGTAAACAATGTAGATGTTTCACTAATACGCATTTTTTAATAACTATTGTTGTTTATTCAATGCCAAATTAACTGGGAGTATGGATATCAGTGTGTTGCGTAGCATGTATAGTATGTAGATATAAGAAATTATTTTTTAAAGGTTGAATCAAAAATACTCAAATGACTGTGAGGAGCATTCACAAGTGTGTAGTTAATGTAGAGTGGAGAGGAGTGGAGAGGAGTGGATGGCTCTCGACATTAGGGTCTGGAGAGCCAATGATGGTAAAGCGAGGTATGGAGCGACATCGGAATACAAGCGCAGGGTAAACGGAAGATCCCGAGAAAACCCGCCGACCAGCAGCACTGTCTGGCACGATTACCACGTGTGAAAACCTGGAGGCAGGCCAGAGGAAATCGAGCCCAGTTCACCTTGGTGGGAGGCGAGCACACTAGTCACTGTGCCACAGCGGCCCCGGTGATGTGGATCGTGTTTGTGATGTTGGAGCGGTTCTTAAGGACGCCGCCTACCTGGCGCTTGAATTGCGTTGCAGTGTGTTTGAAATCCGAGTTTTTTTTTTACGGAACCACTAAACGTGTCCCTATTACACCAATGTACTAAAATACAACACACTTCACACGAGGTACGAATAATACTCTGAATGAATCACGCACATTATAAATGTTATTTCCGAGCCACCCAACATACCTAACAACGACTTTTCCGCACTGCTATATCTCATAATATGCTAGTTAGAAATTTGCGAAACGTTTATAGGGACCTGCATTTAACTTTGCTTCAGATTTCCCAGAAATAAAATGTTAGGGTCACCTCTTCAGTACCGTGGGTACACGCAGCACGATGGAAACACTGCACGCCAATTGAGCGCCTTGCGCCTAGGAGTGATGGGGCACAAGGCGCGCGTGTCAATGTCGCCCTAATCGCCCCCGCGCTTCCCTGGCTCAAACGCGCTACAAAGTTCCATGTAGGTGGCGCCCATAAGACTTGCACGTGTGACGCAGGTGCTGGAGCTTCGTGGGCAAGTTCGGCGGGCCGCAGATCCTGTCGCTGCAGCCACCGGACAGGAAAGGACCCAACTGCCTGGGCAAT
This sequence comes from Clitarchus hookeri, assembly GCA_002778355.1. NCBI lineage: Eukaryota > Metazoa > Arthropoda > Insecta > Phasmatodea > Phasmatidae > Clitarchus > Clitarchus hookeri. The sequence continues at coordinate 193,872 of NQII01004292.1, read as the reverse complement.
GAGGGCCGCGCCATCCACGAGCTGCTGCACGCCCTGGGGCTCTTCCACGAGCAGTCTCGTGCTGACCGAGACAAGTTCGTCGAGGTACACTACGACAACATCATCCCTGGTGAGTGCTCTGCTCTCGTCACGTGACGTGCCACTCCGCACTCTTCCACGAACAGTCGCACCCCTACCACGATCTGTTCATTCACATATACTAAGACACATTTATTTACATTTCTGTGGTTGGTGATCCTATAGATACTCTATTATGTCAAAGACATGATATTTCACTTAATTTCGTATCCATCATTAAACACGATATTTCGTAACTTGGTTCAGATATTCTTTCAGTAAGTAGGCCTCCTTGTGTATTTGTTTTAATTCATGCTGATCGTCCGTTATTTTAGTAACAAAATGTGTCAATACATTTTTGTGTAGTTAAAAATTCATTTATTTCACACCTCTTGGAGGAAGCTGTTTCTACTTAGAAAATATGCAACACAGTCATTAGGACTGTGTTCTGCAAAACTTATTTTGTTTACTTTTTTTCTACATAGCACTTAACGGCTTTCAAAGCTTATGGTTAGAGACACCTGAGTTTCACGAAAACAGCTTCTGTCTGTTTGTAGTTCAAAACACTTGAGCTCAGATCCACTTCCACAATTAGACGATTCTAACTGCTACACATCTTTGGTGACTGCCGGCCAATCACTGGCATTGATAACTGTAGTAACCTAACTCTGACTGGCCCAGTCATATACCGTCATGACTTCTCACAAAGACACGCTATTATATAAAGGAAAACTTCAGGCTTATTGAAATCCAGCTTGAGTGTAACTCCGTTAGCGAGAATTGGATGCCCTTACTTACTGTGTCTAACAGATATCTAAATTACTTTCTGTTCTCCAGAGTATTAGTAATATGATAACTATTCAAATGTATGTATACTTGAAAGAGGTTTCAAGTTTCAACCAGTATGATAAGCTATAATGCTATTTTTAGAACAACTAATTTTTATCTTTCTCTTTTAACCAGAAGGATGCATTTCGATACAGTCACTTTAAGTCAATTACTTCAACCTTGGAGTTTCTAAAAAAAACCTTTGAAGATATTTTACTCTGTTTTTCAGGAATTATAAAAATTCCTAAAAGGTTTTAGTCGCAGTTAAAAAGATTAAGTCTATTTGCTAGTACATGTAGTAGATATCAATCAATATGCGAAGCAATTTTCGTATAAGTGATGTTTATAGATTTTCTCGTTAATGCAAATGTTCCGCTGGATATCCTTAGTCGAGCCTTGTTTAATTCTTCCATGTGAGTAGAATATAAAACGGGAATTGGTGCAAGGAGATGGGGGAGTATGCGCCAGGCGCCAGCCGGTCAACATCATGCTCTGTCATTCTGTCCAGCAATGTGTACTCCCAAGGCTGCTAATACTGGTTCTGCTTCTGACAGACCTGGTGTCGATGAGCCGGATGTTGGTACTAGCATCATAGAGCCATCGATCAAATATGAGTCAAGTCTACACTGCAATGATAATGTGATGGGTGGTGAATCGGAGACAAGTACTGCTACTGCTTGTATCGGCGGTCTTCGTAGCGACCCTGTGATTTTTGCGGCCCTTCGTAGAGTACTGTTGCTTACCGCCATATATTAATTGCTCAGCTTTATACAAGATACCCAAAAATCATAATTGAAGATTTGCAGATTAAAATAACATGTAATTTGGACTCCGTTCGAAGATTAATAAAAATTATTGCATTTTTGCTGATTATGTATATTTTATTATGTGTACAAAAATTGTGTCTAAAAAAATACGTTGTGTTTTATTTGTTTTATAAAAAACACTTAATATAAAAAAATATTTTAAATAAAAATACTTGCATTTAACAACAAATATAAAAAAATATTAACGTGACGATTTACATGATCTTGTTACCATTCGGTACATGTCAATAGCACTCTTGTCGATAGTAATAAATCTCTGGTGGTTAAAACATGTTACCAGTGCACTCTAGTGGGTGATACTAAAAATGAATGGACAATAGATGACATTGTGTGGAAAGGGTCGAGCGACCACAAGTAATTAACCAATTAAATAACCAATAAAAAAATTGATGAGGGTCGGTCGTGGTGACACTTCTGTAAATGTATGTTTTTAAATAATAATATTTATAAACATTTTAATACATTTTAATTAATTTTTGAAATGTTTTATTATTTTTTTAAGTTTTTATATTTTTGGGAATTGTATAATTTTTTGGCTTTAGGGTTATTGGTCAAAGTCAGTCAGATCCAGGATGGCCGCTGACCGATCGGAATGACAGAGCNAATTTTTTGGCTTTAGGGTTATTGGTCAAAGTCAGTCAGATCCAGGATGGCCGCTGACCGATCGGAATGACAGAGCATGATGTCGGCCGGCGCCTGGTGCCTACTCCTCCATCCCCTTGCGCCAAAGTCCCCTTTTATATTCTACTCATTTGTAAGATGTACACGTAAATCGTAATTATAAATGTCATAACTCGCATGCTTTGAATATTTTTTCAGAGTTCAAGGTGAACTTTGAAAAAGAGAGTCTCGAGAACACGACGTACAGCTTCGAGTACGACTACGATAGCGTCCTGCACTACGGAAGCTACTCTTTCAGGTGAGTGCATTACTGTATCCGACAAAACCGTTCAACATAATGTACATTTTAATATACGTTCATATGCAGAATTCTTAAACACAAAGCGTGCAAAATATAACATCAAAACAGGCCATATATTTTTCTAAAACCTGCTTTCGATATCTTCTGCAAGATACAGCCGAATTTCTCTAAATCACCCACTCACAAAAAGGATGCATGTTATAATATTGTGCAAGATACTATATATTTTATACTACCCCAGACATTCAATGGTTGTTGTATAGACGGAGTTCATTTAAACTTTTAATTTAATACTTTAGTAGTCTAGCATTATAACATACTTCTTTGTATAATAAAGTCAGGGAAAGAAATCATTAAGAAAGCTACCTATTATTATATGTACATGATATGTGTATTTAGCATTCTATTCCGATAACACAATAAATACTATACCTCAGGANTACCTATTATTATATGTACATGATATGTGTATTTAGCATTCTATTCCGATAACACAATAAATACTATACCTCAGGAACATTTCGAAAATGTATGTTCTTTGTTTAGAGAAAAAATATCACAAGGCCAAAGTAACACATTGAAAGACCATATATTTTAAACTGGTGTGTAGCAATACTCTTTCCACTCACACATCTGTTGCAGCTGACTCGACAAATCAACTGGATTGCTGATTTGTTTTGCTTGTAACACAACCACGTAAATATAAAATTGTAATGCCAAGTCCAGGATTGCAAATTAGTTTATATGTAATCGCATATTAGAACAAATGTAGACGCTTGTATATTAAGATAGGATCTAAATTAATTTAAAATAAAAACATCACTTATTTTGTAATGTCCAGGTCCGTATCGTGTGGGTAGAGTTTGAGATTCATGTTCATCGACATCACATTTATTGTAAGACAGCCACAAAGTTCTCGATTGAATGGCATACCATTTTACTTACAAGAAATATCTCAATAGTTTAGCAGCATCAAATACATGATAGAGTTTCTTGTTGATTTAACATTTTGCAATTTCAGTAGCACAAGATTTTTTTTTATTTAACTATTAACAGGTGTTTCCTCACTACACGTCGTTCTCCTGAAGGATTCTTGCAATTGTTGAAATAATCAAATGAAAAATTGTGTCATTATGTAGAGGCGCTATTGTATTCACAGACAACAGAAAATACGACATAACAAACACCACGAGAAACAAGCTATAAGAAGGTGTAATCAACAGACGATGTAAATAACGCAGAACTAATTTTGCCGAACGAACTGAGGTGCAGTTTATACAAACTAAATGAGAAAAGCGCGACAGAACGAGTAGTCAAATGAACGACGAGGAAAATGAATACAAATGCATGTAATTTACAAATAACTTTGGACAAAACAACGAAGACGATACAGGAGAAAAGAGGAACGGAGCAGCGGCACGTGGTGAACTGTTGCAAGGCAAGCTGTGTTTTGCTCTGTACTATACCTAATCGTTTGTTAGTTTACACATCGGCCACTTACACGTGGTAGTGCAGTTGACGACACAGCACGTGTTTAATGGATGCCTCACCACTCTCTCGTGAGTGGCCGCAGATCACACAGTTTCTCCCGGCTCCACTTGGTGGCTGGTTCCGGCTGTGTGCTCCAAGTGTGTACAACACTAATCAAGCACCAGCTTACCTTGCAACNGTCCACTTGGTGGCTGGTTCCGGCTGTGTGCTCCAAGTGTGTACAACACTAATCAAGCACCAGCTTACCTTGCAACACTTCACCACACGCCACTGGAACGAAGGTTGGAAGATATATGCACAAAAACAGGGGGAAGGGGCCAAGACAAGTTTAAACACATTAACTACAGTTTCCTCACTAAAGACTTACTGGTAGCTGCAATATTGCCATCTGCAGTCAGTTTGAGACGGACGACCAAACCGCCGCTGAAAATGAACGGACATGAACTTGGGTTGCGTTCCGTTCCCTGCATGAACAGAAAATCTTCCAAATCCAGACAAATTTGTTTCGTCACCCAGAGCGTCCACGATCAACCTAAGGAACGAGACAACTACCATATGCTAGTTTCAAGACGTTGATCGAAAACAAAAATTGAGGACGTACAACACATAAAACATGATGCAACCTGGCATTTCTTAGGTTTGATTGATTTGAAAGGGCTTATTTACGTCCCCCGGTGTTATGCCTGTAGGCGTATCGGGGAACGGCTTATAAACTAACTTATAACCTAACTTCGACTAACTTTCATGCCTTACCGAGGATTCGAACCCAGAGTATCCCACAACCCAGACCAGCGACGCGCCAACCGACTGCGCCACGGGAGGTCGGCTGCAGCATTTCTTGGGCGGCGCGGTGGTGTAGCAGGTAAAACTCTCGCCTCCCAACAAGGCGAACCTGGTTCGATTCCCAGCGGAGTCACTCCCTGACCTTCGAGCGTGGGAATCGTGACGGACAATGCCAAAGGTCGACGGGTTTTCTCGGCGATCTTCCGTTTCCTCCACCGTTGCATTCCGGCGAAACTCCATATCCACCTCGTTTTGCCCTCTTCCGCTCAAACCTCTACACTCTCCACAAGTCTTTCGTAATGTAATTGAATGTAGCAGCACGTAACACAACTTTCTTCTATCACACTGAAAATTGCACAAAGTACACACATGTTATGGATACAAACGTAAAGTAATCAAGGCCGCCTGTAAAATTATGTCTACTCCTTAACCTGAAATTATGCATGACACAGCAACAATTCGCACAAACAAAACGTCAACGCATGAAGCAGTAGTTATAAAGTTGATGCGGAAGANTACCTATTATTATATGTACATGATATGTGTATTTAGCATTCTATTCCGATAACACAATAAATACTATACCTCAGGAGCATTTCGACAATGCATGTTCTTTGTTTAGAGAAGAAATATCACAAGACCAAAGTAACACATTGAAAGATCATATATTTTAAACTGGTGTGTAGCAATACTCTTTCCACTCACACATATGTTGCATCTGACTCGACAAATCAACTGGATTGCTGATTTGTTTTGCTTGTAACACAATCACGTAAATATAAAATTGTAATGCCAAGTCCAGAATTGCAAATTAGTTTATATGTAATCGCATATTAGAACAAATGTAGACGCTTATATATTAAGATAGGATCTAAATTAATTCAAAATAAAAACATCACTTATTTTGTAATGTCCCGGTACGTATCGTGTGGGTAGAGTTTGAGATTCATGTTCATCGACATCACATTTATTGTAAGACAGCCACAAAGTTCTCGATTGAATGGCATACCATTTTACTTAAAAGAAATATCTAAATAGTTTAGCAGCATCAAATACATGATAGAGTTTCTTGTTGATTTAACATTTTGCAATTTCAGTAGCACAATATTTTTTATTTTTTTTTTATTTAACTATTAACAGGTGTTTCCTCACTACACGTCGTTCTCCTGAAGGATTCTTGCAATTGTTGAAATAATCAAATGAAAAATGGTGTCATTATGTCGAGGCGCTATTGTATGGTTATGACTTCACAAACAACAGAAAATACGACATAACAAACACTACGAGAAACAAGCTATAAGAAGGTGTAATCAGAGACCATGTAAATAACGCAGAACTAATTTTGCGGAACGAACTGAGGTGCATTATATACAAACTAAATGAGAGAAACGTGACAGAACGAGTAGTCAAATGAACGACGAGGAAAATGAATACAAATGCATGTAATTTGCAAATAACTTTGGACAAAACAACGAATACGATACAGGAGAAAAGAGGAACGGAGCAGCGGCACGTGGTGAACTGTTGCAAGGCAAGCTGTGTTTTGCTCTGTACTATACCTAATCGTTTGTTAGTTTACACATTGGCCACTTACACGTAGTAGTGCAGTTGACGACACAGCACGTGTTTAATGGATGCCTCACCACTCTCTCGTGAGTGGCCGTAGATCACGCAGTTTCTCCCGGGTCCACTTGGTGGCTGGTTCCGGCTGTGTGCTCCAAGTGTGTACAACACTAATCAAGCACCAGCTTACCTTGCAACGCTTCACCACACGCCACTGGAACGAAGGTTGAAAGATATATGCACAAAAACAGGGGGAAGGGGCCAAGACAAGTTTAAACACATTAACTACAGTTTCCTCAATAAAGACTTACTGGTAGCTGCAATATTGACATCTGCAGTCAGTTTGAGACGGACGACCAATTCGCCGCTGAAAATGAAAGGATATGAACTTGGGTTGTGTTCCGTTCCCTGCATGAACAGAAAATCTTCCAAATCCAGACAAATTTTTTTTCGTCACTCAGAGCGTCCACGATTCACATAAGGAACGAGACAACTACCATATGCTAGTTTCAAGACGTTGATCGAAAACAAAAATTGAGGACGCACAACACATAAAACATGACGCAACCTGGCATTTCTTAGGTTTGATTGATTTGAAAGGGATTATTTACGTCCCCCGGTGTTATGCCTGTAGGCTTATCGGGGAACGGCTTATAAACTAACTTATAACCTAACTTCGACTAACTTTCATGCCTTACCGAGGATTCGAACCCAGAGTATCCCACAACCCAGACCAGCGACGCGCCAACCGACTGCGCCACGGGAGGTCGGCTGCAGCATTTCTTGGGCGGCGCGGTGGTGTAGCAGGTAAAACTCTCGCCTCCCAACAAGGCGAACCTGGTTCGATTCCCAGCGGAGTCACTCCCTGACCTTCGAGCGTGGGAATCGTGACGGACAATGCCGCTGGTCGACGGGTTTTCTCGGGGATCTTCCGTTTCCTCCACCGTTGCATTCCGGCGAAACTCCATATACTCCTCGTTTTGCCCTCTTTTGCTCAAACCTTTACACTCTCCACAAGCATTTCGTAATGTAATTGAATGTAGCAGCACGTAACACAACTTTCTTCTATCACACTGAAAACTGCACAAAGTACACACATGTTATGGATACAAACGTAAAGTAAGCAAGGCCGCCTGTAAAATTATGTCTTCTCCTTAACCTGAAATTATGCATGACACAGCAACAATTCGCACAAACAAAACGTCAACGCATGAAGCAGTAGTTATAAAGTTGATGCGGAAGATTGGCCGAAAGTAAATCGACGTGATATGTGCACAGATGCGTTAGGAAAAATAACATAACAGCTTTAATGCCGCATAGTGCGCATTTTCAAGGTCAGGGGGTAACTCATTGTAGATATGTAATCTGTCTTATAAAAAAACTAACTTGAGGATTTAAGTGAATCGCTGGCTTTCAGCATAAACATAGATTTATTGTGAAACTCATGGTTTCAGCATGATCAGAGACTGGCAAATAGAGAAAAGAAATTTTAGAAGTCAGACAACATAAAGGTGTATAGTTCACTTATTTTCTCAATTGGATCACAGTATTTTAGACACGCCCTGGACTATTGTTAATAAATATCCAACATGTTAGGAAACAAGGACAGAAAACCATGCCACCGTGTCTGGGGTAAAACTGGTCATTGCACTGCCACAATGCTGGAATGTAGAGGCGGGAGAAATAGAAGATCCCTGAGAATACCCGCCGACTAGCGGCATGGTTGGCACGATTCCCACGTGCGAAAATCCAAAAGCGACCCTGCAGGGAATCGAACGCGGTTCGCCTAGGAGGGAGGTGAGTAGTCTGACCACACTACACCACCGCGGCCCCTGATTAGTATATACTTTTCTACCCATTGGTATTCCTCCACCATATTTAAAACTAACATTGCCACGGAGCCTACCACTTCGTTAATGCGCCCGACGAAGTGAAACGTTATGTTTTTCGGAACTTAACTGCTTACCCTTATTTGCTAAAAATATAAATACACTACATGAAATAAATTAAGTGTTCACAAAATTTAAATGTTGCACTTTTAACGCAGCGTTGACACATGCAACTACTGTTCCTACTGGTGTATCGGCTCGACAGCAAAGCTGCTTCTCAGACCACCAGACGGGCGCGCCCAGCCTCCATGGGAGTATAACCGCACAACGCCGACAAGTCCCCACTGACAAGGATCGAGATACACTCAGCGCGGAGGAGCAATCGACTAACATCACAGTTGACCAGCTCCAAGCCCCGAGATGACACTGTGATGCGCCGTCCGCTCCCCTCTCACAATCCTCTGAGAGCCTCACACCCAGAAAGCCATGGTCCTGCCGAGACACTACTCAGCATCTATTGTCTCTCCAGGACAGTGCATGATCTGTGTCGCCACTCACTGCATCGACCCTTCACAGGGGAGAGCAACCTCCAGTCCTCCTTCAGCTTGCCAAGTATCATCCACTGCCAACACGAGTACTACCTCGATGCATCTGACACACGAGAGAACCTCCAGTGGGACATAGCCGATCACCCGTGGTCCTGCCGAGACACTACTCGGCCTCTACTGTCTCTCCAGGACAGTGCTGGAGCTGTGTCACCACTCACTGCGTCAACCCTTCTCAGGGGAGAGCACCATGCAGTCCTTTGGCTTGCCAAGTATAATCAACTGCCACCACGAGTACTACTTTGATGGATCGGACACACGAGAGAACCTCCGGTGGGACATAGCCGATCACCCGTGGTCCTGCCGAGACACTACTCAGCCTCTACTGTCTCTCCAGGACAGTGCTGGAGCTGTGTCACCCCTCACTGCGTCAACCCTTCTCAGGGGAGAGCACCCTGCAGTCCTTTAGCCTGCCAAGTATAATCAACTGCCACCTCGAGTACTACTTTGATGGACGGATGGGACACACGAGAGAACCTCCGGTGGGACATAGCCGATCACCCGTGGTCCTGCCGAGACACTACTCAGCCTCTACTGTCTCTCCAGGACAGTGCTGGAGCTGTGTCACCCCTCACTGCGTCAACCCTTCTCAGGGGAGAGCACCCTGCAGTCCTTTAGCCTGCCAAGTATAATCAACTGCCACCTCGAGTACTACTTTGATGGACGGATGGGACACACGAGAGAACCTCCGGTGGGACATAGCCGATCACCTGTGGCACCAGCTTAAATTTTCATGGCAATTGTGAGTGACCCCACGGGTACTTTACCATTACCAAGAATTTATTCACATCGAAGTTCATGTTTTGGGCTGTGTGGTACAGCGGTGTGAGCGCTAATTAGTCCAACGCCCCGGCTAGTGGACGAACCTTGGTGCAGTCTGTTGGTCCGCCCACCGGGCCAGATACTCCATCCCCTGTCCACTGCGGAGCCTAATTTGCTTAAACTCGGTGTGATGGGTTCTGAAGCACCACACTCGGAGGATTGGGTCGGCTTGGTGGGAGAGGCTATGTACGACTCGAGGTTCATCGCTTCACCACCCACCTAGCGGGTACCAAACCCGGGTACTAGGACACGGTACTGACCTGATACCGTAAGCAACCAGATCCCTTCCTCCCCAGAAACCCAGGGAATCCGTGACACTGTAACCACCCGCTACTTTTCCTACAACCACAAAATACTAGTGTTGTGCTAATATTTGGTGTACCGAACGAAAACTAAAAATGGCAAGTTTAATTTTCTTTCCGGTAAGAAATTTGGTTGCTGAATCCTCAGTTTTAATTAATATTCAGGTGTTTAATGAAAGTTCATTTAGTGCACCAGCAGAATTGTTTGTCTATAGTCCAGCTTGTTTGTTTTCGTCATTTTATTACTTAAATAACAAGGTAAAATGGAAATTTAAATAAAATCAATAACCCCTGTGATAAATATCCATGTCCTATAATTTTTGTATTTGGTTTTGCAGTGAATCCGTGGTAATGAATAACATGCCTAAATGTGACAAAATTCGTTAAAATTTCGTAAGGCTGATCACCTATGAAACCAATTTTCATTTTCGTTTCAGTTTCACGAAAGTTCGTAACATATTTTCGTTTTAGTTTTCTTTTTGTGAAAAAAAAAAAGTCTCAATGCAAAATAGCTGGATACAGAGGTGAAGCAGCGGCTTGTCCCGCTAATTCCAGTCGCGCCCGCCAATCAAGTGGCGGCACTGGCTAGCAACGTGTCGGGACGCCGTTCGCCAAACAGCGGCCCGACAAACTACTTGCCAGCGCTGGCGGCCAAGCCGGTAGGAAATGTTTCGAAGCACGGAACAGCCAGTCAGACGCAAGGCCCGTTCCAGAGCGTCGCGCGGCCAATCGGCGAATGGGAACACCCACATCAAAGGGACCACCATGACATTTTACCTCTTGCGTATTGACTATTCTGTGCTGAAACGCTGCCAACTTTGCTGGGAGCCTGGCAGCCAGTGTCCCTTAGAAAATGTGCATTCAGGACTGAGAGCCGCAACTCTATATGCGGAATCAGAGCACTAAATTTTAGAGTCGAGAGATTTGGGCGACTCTTAACAACTACGTCTTGAGAGCCGATGAGGGTGAAATGAGGTGAGAATGGAGCAGCGTCGGAATGCAAGGGTGGGGTAAACATGACATCCCAGAGAAAACCCGCCGACCAGAGACATCGTCCGGCACGATTCCCACTTGCGAAAATCCGGGAATGGCCTGGCAGGGGATTGAACCCTGTTCGCCTTGTTGAGAGGCGACTAGTCTAACCGCTCAGCCACCGCGGCACCACTCAAATTTAGAGCAGCAGGCGTAGTGCCAATGTGTAAAATAAACGTTTTACTGCACGGAGTTACTAAATTTTATCATTGCGCATAACTTTATAAATAGTTTTATTTTATTTTTATTTTTAGTTTAAAATGAAGTTTCTGAAGTATAACTTTCAAGGATATTATCGAATAACGTAGTTATTGTGGCAGCATAGCAGTAACCATAGCAACAATAACACGTCTTTGTCTAAGAGCGAGAAGCGCGCTAGTTCAATACAGAGCAAGACGCGTGATGATAATGTGTTGGTTAATTGTGGTAAATGATTTGTTCGTTCGTGAAAAATACGTACACTCTAAATAAGAATCAGTGAAATAATATTCACTGAAAGTCAGTTGATAAGCTACTGCCGACTGGCGAATCAAGGAAATTAACTGGGAACAAGTGACTTATAGTAGTGGAATTCTTGATATTCAGTGGGAATCACAAATAAGTCACTGAAATTCAGCCACTACATTAATTAATTGTCTGACACTGTTTCAAGTTGAGAGTGTATGAAGTGAAAGGGTTCTGTGTCATACTATGAAAATGCATATGAGAAAAGCACCTATACTATCATTGTTTCTATAAAAAAAAAAGAAGCCTACACGCGAAAAAAATGTCAGGGTTACCTCCGAATATTATGCAAGATAAGTATATTGTACTTTATATTAAACATAACAAATATTTGCAACAAATTATTAATCCAAATATAACTTTTCCAAAATTATACTTTTTCATTAAGTGTCTTCACATAAATATATATATTATTTTTTTATTGACTCGTAAATGGCCGCACTATTGCCGGATTCCCAAAGGAAATTAGAACGTTAGTTGTAACATCGAGTTGCTATTATTTATCTTCCTCGCTTTGTGGTTAGGTACAGCGCTTTTTTTTTCAGATGTTGTTTTCAAATATACGGAATAACCACGGACCAGTCATACCGTATAGGTACTGTGTTTGTGGCGAAAAATACCAAACTGCAAATTGGTGGAGATCAATGGTGGCTGCGGGAGGTGAGGCGTTGCAGAAGTGAGCGAGTAGGAGATTGTGTGTTGTGGCCAAGCCCTTGCACCTCGAATATAAAATACACATCATCGCCGAATATATCCGGAGTGGTTTCTCTACAGTCTTATATCTTCGGCATTGAGAAAACTTGCAGCGTACCTGAACATTACCTAAATGTACTACTAGTTTTTTTTACTCTTTAGATGTTGTAGAAACGAGTTCTTACTTCCAATATTTACATGCTGATGGTGGTAGCACAGTTTTCTGTCTTTGTCTGAGTGACTGGCATGCCTGTTAGTACGCACCATTAGTTTTTTCATGAATATTTGCTTGAAATTGTTTATAATAATGTTTCAGCTCCCACATTATATTATACATTTTCTCGAGTGTATTTGCGACATGAAATAACTTTGAATAAACAATGCACTTTGTAATATTTCCCAAAAAAAATTAGAGTAGCCTAAAAATAAAATACAGACTCACGACGTCATGTGCACTTCTGCCAACATAAAGTGTGCATCAGTATTCTAATGTTTGTAGTTCTGGGGAAACTACTTTGGTAATAAAATTGATAAATATTATTTATGAAATGAGATATAAACTGTTCACGGTCACTGAGCACTTTTGAAAACCATGCTTACGATCTACTTATATTCACTTTGTGTATTCTTCCGCCATATGTAAATTTAACATTGTCATGCGTTCAAGGGCGTCAGCAGAAGAGGGCAAGAGGGGCACTTACTTTCCCTTCCCTGGAAACTGAATTTTTTTTCTATGAAATAATGGAAAATCCATTACAACAGTCGTTTATAAATTATTAATTTTCGTAGTTATTCTCGTAACTGAGCGATACAACATTTTTATAATAAATGAATTGCGTATTTGTGGAGTAACTCTAAAATGAAAGTCCCTGCTGAGAGTCGTAACTGAAGTTTTTCCCTATCCATAATTTTAGTTTGATAATAGTTTGTACTTTTGCATTTAATATTGTATCGTACATTATTAAATATAAAATAGTGTATTCGTTATGACACGTCACGGATGTTAGTTGCATTTATTTTGTGCAAAGCCCAGTTGTAAATCTCACACGTCTCTGAAGGAAACTTATTCCAATTCCTAAGCCTTATCCTCGGATAAATCTTGGCGACGCTCATGCATAGGCCTGATCATTTTATTCGTGAGTCGGTCAAGTGTAGCCGAAAAATTATTTGAGAAGTTAAAAAATTTATAAATTTGCTAGGTCTTACAATTTTATGCATTAAAAGCATAAAGAAAGCAAAATAATATAATTTCATTACTCCCAAGTTTTTACCTAACACTTTTTATTCAACGTAATAACATGGAACTACTTTCCCTCCATCGTTACCAACTTTACTGGCGCGTGTCAATTACTGTGACTTTTTTCAAAGATCGGCTTCAAAGGTGCTCAATGAACCGTGAAGAGCCTTTAGTAAACTATAATTGAAAGATGAGATACATAATATTGAGATAGTATAAATGCGTGGGGTGATGTTCTCTGTACGTGCTGGTGAGCCACTCGTTGATTGCCGCAGCAAGGAGAAGGGCCTGCCGACCATCACGCCCAAGCAGAAGGACGTGAAGCTGGGACAGCGCCAGGGCATGAGTCAGACCGACTGCCTCAAGATCAACGAGCTGTACGGCTGCCTCAGCAAGTCCGCCGCCCATCAGCGCAAGTACTACACGCTCTGCCGCTACATGGGGCTGTGACCTGCCCTCGTCTGCTACTGCTGCGGGAATAAACTGTTTACCTCACTGCAGTACAGCGTCTTTTTATTGCACTTTACAGTGGAACCTCTATAAGGGGCCCTATTCTCTAACATGAGCTTGCTTATAGACAGTCGACGTTATCGTCTTTGTCATAAAGATGGTTACTCGTTACCGCCTTTATGTGGTATTCTGTAAGCCGTATCTTTATTGATATATTTGTGCAAAGATGTATGTTTGGCAACGCAGCGGGCTGTGTTCTGAAGTCAACGCTCTGCTTGTTGAATTATATTTTTTTCTGTTTTTACAGAATGCATTGTGTCACAAATGTTGTTATTATAATGATTTTTTTAACTATCGGTGAAATTTATTTCTTAGTACATTTTCGAATAATACTTTTAAAATAAATTTACTTCTTCCTATGGATACAAGACTTCAGATGGTACTAGTTCATTTTGAGCATCACGAGATAGCAGCACTGACCCGTAGCCGAATCCGTTACTTCGTAGTTACGACTCTGCTACATTGGGCTGATGGCGTGTAGTGCAGTGCAGTGACGACGCATTTCTGAAATGTGATTGGCTCACGTAACCTGTGACGTCAGTGCCGATGTGCAGAGCAGTGCTGTGCAGAGCAGTGCTGAACAAGTTAACCAACTTTTAACTCGAGGTCGGCAGCCGATCAGCAACCGATCGGCAGGGTGTACGTGATTGGCTATCATTAAATATGTCACGATGAACGAGCCAATGAAATGCAAGGTAAAGCTGCGTGGGTGCAAATAAATGCGGGAAAACGAGTATTTTGTGTATTATGGTTTAATACTCTGATACCACATGTAATAAAACTAATGCTTGGCTTACTTAAACGGCAAAAACATCATTCATAGATGTAATGTGCGTGTAGAAAAGCAACGAATGTAAACAAAGTGATCGCCCTGCCACCGACAGCACGTGAGTGGAACTACGCTCGCTAGCAGAGGAGCAGCATTCATTGTAGCGCAGAGAGCTACACTCGGCGCAATAGTCGACATCAGCAGTTAGCATCAGCCCAGTGCAGCAGAATCTTTACGTTGAAGTGAGAGTATCACTAGCTAATTATACAACATACTCTTTAAATGTATCCCAGACAACGTTTATTTGTGCGCAAATATAACAGAACGTAATATTTCCCATGTTTATGGTATTTAAGGTTTTCTTTTCTGTAAGACGTATTTGTAGAATAAGCCCCATTACATGTTCCACTTTCGTTCATAAAGACACCTCGTTGACTGGTCTAGACAGTTATAACTAGGGACACCCGATTTTCGCGAAAACAATTCGCGACCAGTTGTATTTCATAACACTTTAGCTCAAATCCACTTTCGTGATTGGATGGTTACCGTGTTGCACGACTTAGGTGTCTGCACGCGAATCACAGACGTACAGCATTGAAGTTGCCTAATCCTGATTGGCCAGTCAAATGGGGAAAAAGTCTTCTCAGAAAGACACGCGGCCGCCAATAAGGTTTAGGGAACTGCTGGAACGTTCGTAGGGTATTGAAATCTAGCACGTGCGGAATTTTTTTTCGCGAAATTCGGGTGTCCCTAGAAGGCATTCGAAAGACCATCATGGAGACATATTGAGTTACATAATACAATTTCGCCTCATAAAGATAGTTAAGCGGTAAATCTCTTTATATAAAGACCGAAAAAGTTGGAGAATATGGCCCCTGATCCCTTTCTACTTGAATTTAACTGTTTTCACGTTATACCTTCTGTTTCAGAGCTTGTATAAACATTTTTGTTGCGACAGAGCACAGATAAAACACAGAAAAAAGTATAATATTCTTGCAAGAAAGAAAAATTTCTATTGAGATATTCTTTATACTTTTATGTTGTAATAAAATAAATAATTTTGTGACAAATTTAATAATGTTAAACATTTACAAAGTCTTATATTACTACAACGCAAATATACTGTTGAAGTTTTAATGTTAATGAAGCCTTTAAGTAGTGTTACCGCAGTCAAAAGTTGTATTACGATAAAAATAATAAGGAGAACTGCGATATTAAAGAAATGTTCAACCAACAAAAATTTACACTGACTTCGAGTTGCAAAATGGCGGATAATAGTGAACAGCAAAAACCTCGCAAAATAAAACCACTGTATTTAAATTGTAAAGCATAGAATGAGAACTAGATGTAGCTTCGACCAGCTCTCAAACCTTGCAAAGCAGTTTACGTATGCCAAATATGCTTATATTTACAGAGTGTAAATTATTTCCACGTAACGAGAGAGAACTGCAGTTTGCCGTTATGTTGTACTGAATACCCACAATATAAGTAGTCATATTCAGGCATGGTAAGATAAAGCAGCTCGTATCACATCAGTTTTTGTCAAGTGGAGAATATCAAGCACTCAAGGCGCGGGTTCTATTTCCCTCCCAACCTTCGTTTTATTTCCGTTAGTAATATTCCTTTCTGTGACAAAATAATTGTACTTAATTTATTTCACATTGGAATGCTTTTAAGAGCAAAGAAAATAGAAGAAAATTTTTAACACAAATGTTAACATCAATTCAACACAAAATTGGTTTTGCCGCAACATAGACACCGCCTTAATTGAGAGAACAGTACGGAGGTAATGTTGCTTTAAACGTACTTAATGTTACATTTACATTAATGGCTTAGATATACATTACATAAACAGTGGCATTGGTTACTGGTGGTTCACAGCAAACAAACAATTGCTGTTGTAGTAACATTAATACTGTTGAAACTTAGACATTTTCCTGTGTGACTTTCCGAACATCCTGAATATATTGCTGTTTCACTGGCTTCATTGCATTACAACAGGTATCAATCAGGTGAGAAGAAAAAATTGATTATTTTATGAGAAAGACTACGTCGGCAATAACACAATGATAAACCATGTCTTAAAGATTTCGGGAAGTGTGCTAAGCTATATCCTTCACTCCGTCGGCCCGCTAAACGCAAAATAAATGCTCTGCTATAGTCTGAAAATCCATGGTTTCTTCCAACCTTTTTGAAGTCCTGCTAAAGTTCTACTTTCAGTCTATTCCTCCGCCTCATGCAAATAAAGCTTAACCAAGTCTAGAAAACTACCCCAAAAGGACAACTCACCGCATTCGTGCCCACTGAGTTAAGAATTTTTTTTTTTTTTTTTTTTAACTATATCTTACTAGGTGTTGCCAACGTACCTTTTTCTCTTGTTTTTATTCATAACTTTTCGATTAAATGTAAGTAAAAATACAATTTAAACCAAAAATAATATACTTTTATGTTAACACAAGTATACAACACTTGTAAAACATGACGTATTTAGGAAACAAGCAAACAAGTCATGCATGGGGTGATTTTTCAAAGGTTCTATACAAAAAGTGTGAAGAAACCGCGAATATACTATACCCGGATTCGGAGAAAAAAAACTATACATTAAAAATGGCAGGGATTAATCCCCCTTAACAAAAGCCTTGGGAGACCTGGAAATTTTCATTTTGTGATAACCTGAAATTGTTTTATCCCCCTTGACGTACATTTCGCTTCAGGTGTTGCAAAAGAAAAATAATTTTGTGTGAACAGTACTTACGAATGTATTATAACAAGAGACAATTTGTAACCACGGAAAGCGTTTCAGTTTATCAATTGCACAAGAAGCAACCAATTATCAATTCGTTGCAAATAGCATTGCCCAGAGAATAGCGATGTCCTTACTGGTGCTTCCTTCTGACTTCGTACAGTGCCGACCACAATTTCACCTATTCTGCAACATGTCAGACGTGAACGAGTGTTAAGGGGTTAACAACATGAGTGGATAACTATTTAAAAATGTGCGATAGTAAGGCCTTTTTTTTCGTTGCATTATCCACCTGATATCAGATATCAAAACTG
Organism: Clitarchus hookeri; assembly: GCA_002778355.1. Lineage (NCBI taxonomy): Eukaryota > Metazoa > Arthropoda > Insecta > Phasmatodea > Phasmatidae > Clitarchus > Clitarchus hookeri. The sequence continues at coordinate 176,041 of NQII01004292.1, read as the reverse complement.
AATCAATAACGTTATTTGTTATGAATGTTAATTAACCCCATTTATTTAATTTATTTTCCTAAACACTGAAGGTGCAAATCAGTTTTATTGGAATCGCCTCGCACTCTGATTGGCTGGCCAATCAGTCGTGTTCAGTAAAGTTTAGGTTTCCTGAATTTTCTCACTCCTGCGGGATCATGGATGCCTAGGAATTTGATTTTAGGATTGTCATGATTTGCCAGATTGTTATATAAATTCTTATTTTGGTTGCAATTATTGCTTTAATGTATTTTATTGATAGTATTTCATGGATAGTTTAAACAGTAGTGAATCTACACTGGAGAGCCAAAAAACTGGTATAGGCGTGCGTATGCAAACAACAGAGGTATTGAACCAATCAGAGTAGCGCGATGCGGTCGGCAGCGGCTATATAAGACAACAAGCGTCTGGCAAAGTTGTTAGATCGGTTACTGCTGCTACAATGGCAGGTTATCAAGATTTAAGTGAGTTTAAACGTGGTGTTATAGTCGGCGCACGAGAGATGGGACATAGCATCTCCGAGGTAGCGATACAATTTGGATTTCCGCGTACGACCATTTCACGAGTGTACCATGAATATCAGGAATCCGATAAAACATCAAATCTTCGACATCGCTGCGGCCGGAAAAAGATCGTGAACGAACGGGACAAACGACGACTGACGAGAATAATTAAACGTGACAGACGTGCAACCCTTTCTCAAATTGGCACAGATTTCAATGCTGGGGCATCAACAAGTGCCAGCGTGTGAACTATTCAACGGACCATCATTGATATGGGCTTTCGGAGCCGAAGGCNGAACTATTCAACGGACCATCATTGATATGGGCTTTCGGAGCCGAAGGCCCACTCGTGTACCGTTGTTGACTGCACGACACAAAGCTTTACGCCTCGCCTGGGCCCGCCAACACTGCCATTGAACTGTTGATAACTGGAAACACGTTGCCTGGTCTGACGAGTCTCATTTCCAATTGTATCGGGTGGATGGACGTGTACGGGTATGGAGACATCTTCATGAATTCATGGACCCTACATATCAAGCAGGTGGAGGCTCTGTCATGGTATGGGACGTGTGCAGTTTGCGTGAAATGGGACCCCTGATACGTCTAGATACGACTCTGGCAGGTGACAGATACGTAAGCATCATGTCCGATCACCTGCGCCCATTCATGTCCATTGTGCATTCCGACGGACGTGGACAATTCTAGCAGGACAATGCGACACTCCACACGTCGAGAGTTGCTACCGAGTGGCTCCTTGAACACTCTTCTGACTTTAGACACTTCCATTGGCCACCTAAATCACTAGACATGAACATTATTGATCATATCTGGGATACCTTGCAGCGTGCTGTTCAGAAGAGATCTCCACCGCCTAGCACTCCTATGCACTTGTGGACTGCCCTGCAGGATTCATGGTGTGAATTGCCTCCTGCATACCTTCAGACATTAGTCGAGTCCATTCCACGTCATCTTGAGGCACTTCTGCGTGCTCGCGGGAGCCCTACACGATATTAGGCAGGTGGACCAGTTTTTGTGGCTCTTCACTGTATCTCGGTTAGCTATTATTCTCAGGTACTTGTTTTGTATGATTNGCCCTGCAGGATTCATGGTGTGAATTGCCTCCTGCATACCTTCAGACATTAGTCGAGTCCATGCCACGTCATCTTGAGGCACTTCTGCGTGCTCGCGGGAGCCCTACACGATATTAGACAGGTGGACCAGTTTTTGTGGCTCTTCACTGTATCTCGGTTAGCTATTATTCTCAGGTACTTGTTTTGTATGATTNGCAGGTGGACCAGTTTTTGTGGCTCTTCACTGTATCTCGGTTAGCTATTATTCTCAGGTACTTGTTTTGTATGATTTGCAAGTTTTTAATTCTGAAGTCTGTGGCTTTTACCCATGCCTCACATCCATATAACATAGCTAGGAGTATTATTTGATTATATATAAGGAGTTTTTTCTTACGTGGAAAGTTAGTTGCGTTTAATACTGTATATGATGTTTTAAGTTTTCCCAGTGCAGCATATCTTACATTTTCTGTGTGTGGTTGCCAAGTTAACTTGTGATATATCGCTATACCTAGATATTTAGCCTTTTCAATTTAATAGCATTAATTCTTTTTTCGATTTCGGTAATTTTTTTAGTAATTATTATTGTCTCTGATTTTCCTGGGTTAACTTTAATTCACCATNTCTTTTTTCGATTTCGGTAATTTTTTTAGTAATTATTATTGTCTCTGATTTTCCTGGGTTAACTTTAATTCACCATTTCGTGTACCACTGTTCAAGAATAGTTGTCTCGGTAGGGCTATTAATGTAAATTTTATGGAGTAGCGTTGCTTTATTATTGCTGTATCGTCTGCGTACATTTGGATATCAGCGTTAGAGCGTGCATCTGTTATTGGTATGTCGGCTGTGTAAATACTGTACAGAAAAGGGCAACGTGCCATCCCAGGCGGTACTCCTGCTGTTGNTCTTTTTTCGATTTCGGTAATTTTTTTAGTAATTATTATTGTCTCTGATTTTCCTGGGTTAACTTTAATTCACCATGTCATGTACCACTGTTCAAGAATAGTTGTCTCGGTAGGGCTATTAATGTAAATTTTATGGAGTAGCGTTGCTTTATTATTGCTGTATCGTCTGCGTACATTTGGATATCAGCGTTAGAGCGTGCATCTCTTATTGGTATGTCGGCTGTGTAAATACTGTACAGAAAAGGGCAACGTGCCATCCCAGGCGGTACTCCTGCTGTTGATAATTTAGTTTTAAAGTCTCCTCCATCTAATGTTACCTTAAAACGTCTGTTATTTAAATAGTGTGCTAATAAATTTACATAAGCTGCTGGAATGTTGTAGTTTATTAGTTTATATGTTATTCCTGGAAGCCAGACTTTATCGAAAGCTTTTTCTGCATTTAGGAAGGTTATTATTGTATACAGTTGTTCTTTATTATTAAATCCATCTGTGATATCTTCGGCTATTTTAATTAGCGGATGTATGGTAATGTACTGGGCTCTAAAACCATATTGGTTATCTGGAATTATTTTATTTAAATCTGCATGATATTGAAGTCTGTAAAATATGGTTCCTCGTACTGTTTAACAAGCTTATTTGCCGTTTTTTTCTGGTTTAGTAGCATCTTTTCCATGTTTCGGCAAAGTTATTACTTTAACTTTTTTCCAGGCCTGTGGGAATCTGCATAGTTTAAACATTGAATTATATATGTTTAAGAGATATTCTAGGACGTTTACTGGTAATTTCTTTAGGGCTTCAAATTTGATCCCGTCTGGTCCTCCAAATCTATTATTAGGGCGCGTTTTAATTATTTTTAATAGTTATTTTAATGTAATTTGGTTATATTCCGATTATTCTTTTGGTTTTAGGAATTCGTTTATTTCATTATTTACTGATTGAGTGAATTGTTTATCTTGTACATCTTTATTGGGGGAAAATTGTTTATCTAGGCTGTCAGCTATTGTATTAGCTGTATCCCTTCCAGTATATATATAACCTTGGGGCGTTTCTATTGCTGGGGTAGATAATTTTTTACATTTCCCTGTTACTGATTTAGTTAATCGCCACATTTCTTTTGGATAGTGAGCTGCGTTTTTTGTGGCTTTCCTCCAGTTTTTACTTTTTAGTTCCTGAAGTTTACTTTTTACCTCTTTTAAGTCTGTTGTATTTTGCTTTAATTACGGGATCTCGTGTTCTCTGAAAGTTATTTCGTGCTTGCCGTTTTAAGACTGTTAGGTAATCTACCAGTAGTACCAACCAACTTCCGATCTCAAACTTGATCTTCTTACGAGAAAAGAGCGCAGGTGTAGAGTACATACTAATTACAGCATCCGGATTAGCAACACCTTCATGTACAATAATAGTCTTCCAACAAATTATGTATCANAGTACATACTAATTACAGCATCCGGATTAGCAACACCTTCATGTACAATAATAGTCTTCCAACAAATTATGTATCACGGTTCCACTTCAGACAAATCCGTAAGAGTCGGATCTTTTGCATTATGCGTCTTACGAAAGAAACAAAATTCCAAAAGTCCACTACCGGCTTTAGCAGTTACACCTAGAAGGCCAAGCGATACAAAAACGAAAAAAGAATATAACTCTCGTCTACACTCAACACTTTAACATACTAGAATCATCTTCTTTATCAACATCAACATTAACAGGTGTGCAGGTGTGAACTTGCACAACGAATGCACTTCTGTTTTTGATTACATCTCGCATTTGTGTGCCCATATTCACCACATATTTTGCACTGTGGGACATTTTCAGGCCTGGACTTTTATCTCTCCACTGAAACCCGCGTCCAGTGGAGCTTTGTGATTTCAAATATTTTTGTATCTGTGGGCCGCACGACCACACAGAATGTACCGGTGCCGCGATACGTCATGGATCCGTCAGCGTGCGTATGTTTGGCATCGACCTGCCTTATATGTTGTGCGATGATACCAGCTTTCTGGAGCTCCTGCACGATGTCGTCCTCGGGTGTGCACTGGTCCAGCCCCATAATAACAGTTTATGTTTCGTTCGTCGGGGTGTGCATGGGTGTAAAAAGCAATCCCCTGGGCCTTTAGCCAGTTGATCGCCTCGTTGTAACCTTCTCTGGTTCCAAAGGTGATTCGTAGCTCCTTTCGGCGAGTGATTGTGTTTTTTAATGAAATATTTTGTTGTTCAAAAGTTTGTGCGATTGTTTTAAGTTGGCGCGTATCTTTGACGAAGATAGGCATGCTCTTGTATCGCGTATTTTCNCAAAAGTTTGTGCGATTGTTTTAAGTTGGCGCGTATCTTTGACGAAGATAGGCATGCTCTTGTATCGCGTATTTTCCGTGTGTTGTGTGTCAGTGCGTTGTGAAGTAGATGCTTCGGCTGGTAGACTTGTTTTCAGTAGAGATTTCGCTGGGTGTGTCCAGGGTTTTAGGCTTGCCAGCCTTTCTCCCCTTGGCTACTGAGTAGCCTTAATCTGGGCATATTTTGGTTGTCCAACCTTCGTTCGTGTCTGAATCGGATTCGTGTTCCCGTTGGCGTTTCATAGATGCAGATTGTGCTTCCATGTTTTGTTTCTGAATATCTGTCACTGCGCTTAGAGGAAGCCCAGCACATTAAAGTAAACGTACACAATCAGTACATTAAAGATAATACAAATGTTCCGGTGACTAAAATATTAATATTGCAGTCAAAGTGATTGCAGCTTATATGCTGGTACTGAGGTGGCTCGCGGAGCAGGCTACCAACGCCGCTGGTCTTGTCCGAGTGCTGAGACGAACTAGGCCTAATGGCGTCGGCTTTCATCACAAATGGCGAGAACCGAAATCAAACTGCGAATGAACGAAACATAATATGAGCACTCTGTGATATGATTGTGATGAAGAAAATTTTTATGAATTAAATTATACACATTGTTGACATCCTTGTTTATTAACAAATATCTGATAATGTTTAAGTTGTTAAGTTGATCGGAATGTCACCACACTAAATGATTTGTTATAATGCTGGAGGCATTTAAAAGCAATCATTTTAGAAAAGCATAGTTACTCTTATATAAATACACATTAAATAAGTCATTACATTTTCTCAAACAATTGTTTGAATTTCACTTCCGATGATGTGTTGAATTCCACTGACTACAACATTGCCAGGTGGTTGTCTCAAGAAGGGATGGACGAGTCCGTCTGGGCAAAGGGGTGTGGAATGCTATACTTGATTGCCATTTATACAATGAAAAACACCCCCGGCTGTAGTCGTGAATGCGGTGACTGTGTTCAATATGTTTGNAATAAGTAATTACATTTTCTCAAACAATTGTTTGAATTTCACTTCCGATGATGTGTTGAATTCCACTGACTACAACGTTGCCAGGTGGTTGTCTCAAGAAGGGATGGACGAGTCCGTCTGGGCAAAGGGGTGTGGAATGCTATGNGTTGCCAGGTGGTTGTCTCAAGAAGGGATGGACGAGTCCGTCTGGGCAAAGGGGTGTGGAATGCTATGCTTGATTGCCATTTATACAATGAAAAACACCCCCGGCTGTAGTCGTGAATGCGGTGACTGTGTTCAATATGTTTGTTAAAATTATGTACACCAATGGACGACACTTTAGGGAACGTATCTCAACAGCTCCAGCCTACCAGCCAGCTAACGTCACCCAGTGGTTCGTTGCATCGTATTTAATTGCATGAGCTGCGATGACGCAACGTCCAATTGCCAGTGCGCCAACGGCTGTGGCTTTGGGGTAAACACAGTTTCGGATTGCCTACTTATTTATTAAAAGAGTTACCTCTTGTAATAAAATAGTAGGGCGGTCTCTTGAGTTGCGTAATCCTTTTCGGCAAGATGGTGCAAGTTCCGTTCTTATCGACCCGCACTATGCACTCTTGGCCTGATGTGGTTGGTGCGGCCCGGTGTAGCTGGTGTAGTTGTTGTGACTGCGACAGTCAGAGTGGGCATAAGGAACTCGTGGATGCTTGGTTCACATCAAATGGCCCCTCCTCAGGTGAGCACTTGACCACGCAATCCACCATGTGTCCCATCACGCCGCTAGACAAAAACAGGCAGTGGGTGCCTTCAGCTTGTAGCCTGAGTGCATAAGGCCCGCGCCAATGGGAGCTGACTCCGGCTGCTGCTGGAGTGTCAGGGTGCTGACCCCGGCGAGGCCGACATCCCGTGACATGCGTGTCTGGGCGGAGGGTGTCTCCACTGCATGTGATGCATGCTGGGCGGATCAGGCGATGCGGCCGCTTGGAGTGGCGGAGAGGGGTGGTTGACCCCTCCTCCTCTGACTCCTCTTCACTGTTACTGCTGCTGCAGTGTGGACGTCGGCATGATGTGGGTGTTGGCGAGGGGGAATGAGAGGGCCCCGGTGAAGGGCTGTGAAGCCCAGTTACACTCCCCCTGTCGCCTTGGCCAATTGTCCTCCGGTGTGATGTCCCCTGCTGTTGGTCCTGCTGAGGGCCTGCGGCGGAACCATCGAGAGAACTGTCCTGTGCGGTCTTTGTCCCACAGGTGTCTCTGGCGACGCGCCATCGGCGGCATCCCTGGTGACCAGCGCTGTGACGCAGGGTATCACGATAATGTGGAGTGACCCTTCCAGGCCTGCAGTGATGCGTGCAGTGATGATGAATGTGCTCGGGTAAAGTATTAGAGTTGAATGATGTCTTGCTCTCCACCGAGTGCACGGGCCAATCCAAGAACCTCCCAGTGAACTGGGTACCATCGTCTGTGAGAAATGTCTTTGGGTACCCCCAGCGAGGGTAGAACTCCATTTCCAAGGCCCGCGCAATGTTGCTTACCCATGTGCTGGATACTGGGCAAGCTTCGGTCCATCTGGAAAATGTGTCACTTACGACCAGGATGAACTTCTTCCCTGTGGAAGTGCGGGGGTAGGGGCCCATCAGGTCTAAGGACACCATCTCAAATGGTTCCTTCGGCACCCTGGGTTGCTGTTGGGTCACCCAATCTGTTCTCCTGCTCTTGAAGTGGTTGCAGGGGACGCACTCCTTCTCATACCTGTGTACTTACCTTCTTGCTCCTGGCTAGTGGAACTGCATGTGGAGATTCCTGGCTGTCTGGGTTGCCCCAGGATGACCAGCAAAATGGCTACTGTGGGCGTGCCTTAGTACGTGTTCTCGTGCTCCTTTTGGTACATAGAGGTACTAGGTCGCATCGGAATGCTGCCGATGGGTCTCGACATGTGTGTCCCAGATGCGCCATCACTCACCATCTCCCTGTACGATTTCCGCCTTCTTGGCCTATGTTTGTGCGCATTGATGTTGTGCGTTGATGACCAAGGTCTGAATTTCATCGATCCTGGGTTCTGTGTCTGATGTGACCTCCATGATATTGCATATTACTGGCTTGTCGTCTGTTGTTTGCCGTAACATCCTTTGTTGTGGAATGGGTGTTACTGTGGGTTTATGTTGGTGTGTCGTTGCATGCTGTTGTTTTGTCCTGGGGTAGTGAGCATCCAGCCCACCTACCCCGCCAGTTAGTTTCCTGCTGGTCGTTTTCTGCCATTGTTTACATTATCCTGTATTTGCCTTTTGAGGTTAGGACATTCATTATGCCAGTTGTGTTGTTGGCCTGAACAATACCTGCATGGAAAAGGGGGGCCTTCCCTTCTAACTGCACCTGCTTGCGTGGCTTCAGCTGATGACTGTATGTTCTTGTTCCATGTTATGTTGTCACGGGGCCGTGATTGGTGTAGCCCATCCCATTCCCTGTGATGCACTTCATTTTCGGTATTGGCATGGTCTAGTAATGCCGTGGACCTCATTAACCGTTCTGCACTGCCATGTATCAGTGGTGCCAGGGCCAATTTGAATACTGATCTTACAGTTAATGCAATTACCTCCAAAATGTCTGGGTCTNATGTATCAGTGGTGCCAGGGCCAATTTGAATACTGATCTTACAGTTAATGCAATTACCTCCAAAATGTCTGGGTCTAGCATATGTGTATGAAAGTGCCTAATGATGTTTATATTTTGGGTGGCAAATGCTGTTAGTGTCTCATGATAACCCTGTGACTCTAAAATAACACAGCTTTGAACCTGCAATGACCCATATGTGGAGTTGAAATGTCTGAGGAAGGCACTTTGGAACTCGGCCCATTGTATGCCATAGTGGCAATGGACCGCCACCATGTGCGTGCCTCCCCCGACAACTGGCCTCCGATGCAACTACGCCACTCTGCTTCACTAACACACTACCTGCGGTTCCTCTTTGGTGTTTCTGTGAAGGTTGGCAGCGACTGGAACCAGGCTGGTATCCTGCCTGTCCCTNATGTATCAGTGGTGCCAGGGCCAATTTGAATACTGATCTTACAGTTAATGCAATTACCTCCAAAATGTCTGGGTCTGGCATATGTGTATGAAAATGCCTAATGATGTTTATATTTTGGGTGGCAAATGCTGTTAGTGTCTCATGATAACCCTGTGACTCTAAAATAACACAGCTTTGAACCTGCAATGACCCATACGTGGAGTTGAAATGTCTGAGGAAGGCACTTTGGAACTCGGCCCATTGTATGCCATAGTGGCAATGGACCGCCACCATGTGCGTGCCTCCCCCGACAACTGGCCTCCGATGCAACTATGCCACTCTGCTTCACTAACACAGTACCTGCGGTTCCTCTTTGGTGTTTCTGTGAAGGTTGGCAGCGACTGGAACCAGGCTGGTATCCTGCCTGTCCCTATGGTAGGTGCTGCAACTGCTGGTGTTGTTCTGGCCACCTGGTGTGGCAGAGGCCACACGAAGCCAGGGGTGGTGTGTGGCACCAATGGGTTTCCCCATGGTGCTGCTACTCCGACCATGCCTGTTGAGTGCCCTAATGGGTTGTGTTGTCGGCTGTTGTTATCACTGCCCTCAGTGAAGGGGCCTGGCACCGTCACTCGCGTTACATCCACGCACTGTTCGCACCCGAAATGTCCCGAGGTGTTATTGACCATGTCCCGCTCGGTTGGTCGCACTGTTCGTTCACACTCGTCACACCGAATTCTTCCATGGTTGTCTGTGGTTACGCATTCTGTTCTTGTGAGGCACTCGTCGTGGTAATTCCTGCCACAAATTACGCACGATATCGTTCCGTCACTAACTCCTGCACATATGATCTGTTTCGCACATCGTCGGTTGCGAAAGATATTTAAAATTGAATTTTCTAAAGATTGTTTTGTTGTGTTTGAATTTAAAAATGGTTCTTGTGGCTGTTCGAGTTTGCACCGGTATGCGCGTCTGTTGACGAGGCCGAAGTTGCCTCGGACCACTCCCGGTCTGTTGCATTCGTTACACAATGGCACTCGTTTGCCATTCGAGGTACTGCTCCATGCATTTTCTATTAGTTCACTATTATTTCGTTTAATGTCCTGCGCGAGTCGTCTCACATTTGCTAATTCCCCAGACGGACATTTTGTTTCAAGAAATGGATTTCGTTTAGTTGTTAGTGCACGCATTTGAGGCACAAAATTTGTGATTTCCCTTTGGTGGTTGTTCAATTTAATCTGTAAGTATTCAGCCCTATATTGGCCACGTGGCTCTGTGCAGTTGTCATGGTGGCGGGTCTTTATGATGCGTATAGCCGTATCCTTTCTCGATACTCCCGCGTGGTCGTAGTGTCCCGTTACTTCTGAGAGGGGGTGGGGGTGGTAGTGCCCGCTAACTCACGCGTCCGGGTGGTGCATCACTAAAAGCTCCCTGCCCAGCAATGGCGGCACTACAGGAAGTTGTTATTGTTCACTGACAAAAATGTCAGATTGCAAAAACTCAATTTTTTCACTTTTTGTTCAAAATTTTCATTAGAATACATTTTGCTGCTAAGGGCTGCTGAACACATTTCCTTTCTTCCGGGTTACTGACTGAGTTGAATACTGACTGTCTACTTATTTCTTTAAATGTTTCGTGTTGAGTATAAACAAGATTTTAAAACTGAAAAATATAACTTTTTACTATAAATGTTTTTCGTGTTTCTTAATGCACTGTTCAATAAATTTTAATCCATGTGGTAACGCATCTTCAGTAATGTGTTGCGTGATCTATTTAAAAATTATTATCAGTTCTTTTAGCTTTTGGCATTATACATTTAAACTTCATAACACTCCAGAATTAAGATTTAGTTAACTTGCTTGCTGTTACTTGTGTATGCTTGGTATTAAAACGTAATTTTTCCCGCCATTTCTGAGTTGGTTATAAATACGTTAGCATATCCTCTGTGCAAGAGGGGTCTATAGCACACAATAAAATAAGTGATGAATGTGAATGTGATACATTCATGTTAATTTTGACGGTATTAAATGTTTGTGAGATTGTGATTTCGATGCACTTTACTCGCGATTTATTGTTCCTTCTGCTGTTAGTTGGTAATGCCATTTTTGCCATAGTAAGATAATGGTTTTCTGAAATGTTTCCCCTAGTTGGGAAAAGACAATTTTGACGTTGTCAAAGAATGGCTTGGCGAACTGCCCCTTAGTTGGTGCACCATTTCTGATGTGGTCGAGGTTACCCAGGGCTGGTTGAATGTTATATAGCCTGGCGCCATAACTCAGTGGTGAGTTAATGATAAGGGTCGTCCGGTCGATGGACCATGGGGATCCTGGTAATCCTCTGTCAGTTTGTTGATGGGTGTCGCTTACTTACAGTTGCACTTTTTATATCTGATAGCGAGACTGTAGGCCATCTCGTACACCTGAAATATGCTAACTAAATGTGGGTGATGCTGCAATGGATGCCCTATAATGAATTGACACTGATTTCACTTGGTTGAGCGGTTAATTCACTGTCCTTGCTACAGGTGAAAATGCGTGATTGATGCCTGATAATGGAGGTGAAAAGCACGTGGTCTTATATTGACATGCGATTACATTAAACTCTCTGGTGAGAAGGCAGTTGGCTCTCCCCTCAGTACATTAAAGATTTTACTAATGTTCCGGTGACTAATATATTACTATTGCAGTTAAAATTATTGCCGCCTATTTGCGGTACTGAGTGGGCTCGCGGAGCGGGCGACCAACGCCGCTGGTCTTGTCTGGGTGCCGAAACAAACTAGGCCGAATGGCGTCGGCTTTCATCACAAATGGTGAGAACCGAAATCAAACTGCGAATGAACGAAACATAACATGAGCACTCTGTGGTATAATTGTGATGAAGAAAAATTTTATGAATTAAATTATACACATTGGTGACATCCTCGTTTATTAACAAATCTCTGTTAATGTTTAAGTTGTTAAGTTGATGGGAATTTCACCACACTAAATGATTTATTACAATGCCGGGGGCCTCCAAAGGCAATCTCCATTTTAGAAAAACATATTTACCCTTATATAAATACACATTAAATAAGTTATTACATTTTCTCATAAAATTGTTTGAATTTCAATTCCGATGATGCATTGAATTTCACTGACTACAGCATTGCCAGGTGGCTGTCTCCTGAAGGGATGGACGAGTCCACCTGGGCAAAGGGGTGTGGAATGTCATGCTTTATTGCCATTTTTACAATGAAAAACACCATGAATGCGATGACTGTGTTCAATATGTTAGTTAAAATTCTGTACGCCACTGGACGACACTTTGGGGTACCTATCTCTTCAGCTCCGGCCTACCAGCCAGCTAACGTCACCCGGTGGTACTTGCGTGGTATTTAACTGCGCGAGCTGTGAGGACGCAACTACCAATTGCCAGTGCACCCTACGACTGTGGCTTTGGGGCAAACACAGTTTCGGATTGCCTACTTATTTATTAAAAGAGTTACCTCTTGTAATAAAATAATAGGGTGGTCTCTTGAGTTGAATAATCCTTGTCGGTAAGAAGGTGCAAGTTCCGTTCTTATCGACCCGCATTATGCACTCTTGGCCTGATGTGGTTGATGTGGTCCGGTGTAGCTGGTGTAGTTGTGACTACAGCAGTAAAAGTGGAAACAATGAACTCGTGGACAAGTGGTTCACATCATCTCTTCACTCACTTCTGTATATATGTATGTATTAGGTGCAGTTGATCGTTTCAGTAAATATTGTTTTTTTCTTTCCCCTTTGTAGTAGAATTTGTAGGGGAATTCTACACCAGTTAAATCGGTCATTTGAGAAACATCTTTAGTCATGAAAACCAAACTTGTGGGAAAGGTGGCAAAATGTCATGGGTGACCTCACGTGATACACATGTAGGAGAAGCGACTTGTTTCCTTTCAACAACTAGGACGTAACCTATTTTTATGAATAATAATAATTACAGTAAATTTTCTCAGATTGTCACATAGGGTTTGTCCTTGGCTTGTGTTGTTTCTCAAATTCATGACTTGAAAGGGTTGGAAAAGGGTTGTTGATGGATTAGAATCCCAATGATAACAAATCATTAGAGCATTAAAAGAAATTTCGAAACTTTGCATGACACAAATTACAAGAACACTACACATTGTCTTCAGGAATTTCATTGTCACAAGTTAGTCTTTTAAATATGGTGTCATGAAAATTTTTCACTAATTTTGTGTGGGGTAAAAATTGTTGTAGTTTCTTCAAGTTGTCCATTTTTTCTTCATTATGAGGATGCAGTCGCTTGGATATGCTGTGATTGAGGGAATGTGAACTTGTTGAGTAGGGACCTTCTTCAGGCGAGAACTATGAGTTAGTAGGCTATCACTGTAATATTTTGCCACCACTGTCCTTTGTGTTCCTCAGAGTGGGAAAACTGCATGAACTGCAAATGGCTAAAGCATACTTTGCTCGTTTATGGACACACTTCCCTCTGGAATCCGAAGAGAGCATTTTTCTTTTGTATTGTACATTTGTATAGAGTTATCCTTTCACCCGAGCTCTTTTGATAACTCTCGACTTTCAATAATTTGCATTAGTGCCAACTCTCTTTCTCTTTCCTTGTGTAACATCGTTTCCATCAGATGAACCCATTTTAATATAATAAACTTTTTTAACATGTTCAAACATCATAACTACGAGGATGTTTCAAAAAAACAACCACGACGAAAGATTTCACAGTTTAGGACTTTATAACACAGCTGATAAACATATAAATGCCTTCGACATTGATACCAACACAACAGTGCATCACCATGGTATCGAAGCGTTTCCTTGAGAAACAACATCATTGATTAGTAGGGATGAGCTTAACCGATATTTTAGAGTACCTGTGACAACTTACTGTAACACATAAATATATGTGACTAATATCTGCGATTTCTTCACAGTCACAAAAATATAAACAAAGGCACAAATGTAACAGTGAAGCTTATTGCATTGCCAGCGTTGATTTTAGAGATTGGTCACATAGTGTATATGTTTTGTTGTTTACTTAAGCCGACGACATCAGTCATCACATGCGGCCACATTGAGACACGGGGAACTTGGCCTCTGGTCGAGCGGCGTGCGGCCGATCCTTGGTGCAGATGGTTCCTACCTGTTCCGCTAGATGGTGTGCGCGAGTCGACAAAGGCTCTGAAGGAAGCTGCAGTCTGTGTCAAAATCCCTTCTCCGCCCCTCCTTCCCGGCAAGCTAGGCTACACGAACTCTTTCGACACAATGTGCAACAGATGTCTACGGCATCTGACAGCTAGAAGGCCAATGCTGAGGGGCGTGGCCGCAGCTGGTAATGGTGTTGGTTGGCGTTGGGATTGCGGCATCGTAGCATCTTGGTGGCTTGATGATACTGGTGCAGTGCTGCCATGCTACTCTCACAGCAACTGTAGTGCTGTTGTAGGCACTGTGACAGCCAAAACAGGACTCCAGATGCGTCGCTGTCGCTGTCCCACAGTGTCCTGTCTGCTGGTGCAAATATGGACCAACCATTATTCTCCCTAACCCTTGTCACCAGTTCTGTATCGGTCATGTAGACGCCAGTCATTGGTTAAGATAGGGGGTGGCATGGCATGGCTGTAGTACTGGTGGATGGTGGCGAGGGTAACACGCTTACCGGTGTATCGCCCCAGACTTTCTCGGTGGTTAACAATGCTTCCCTATTGATCATGAGGATAACGGGTGAAAGTGCAGTTATAAGGGGGTTGGGTAAAATCTGTTGAAGGAGTGGCAAGTGTTACAACATGTTGACTGGCAGCAGAGGTGCCACAGGCGAACTACCCCTCCCCCCCCCCAACCATTTGGCTTCAAACGTGGCCACCGAACCCTTGTTGGGTGCCTGGGCCCTGGGTTTCGGTGAGGTGGAAGGCAGTGGTGTGAGAATAGGTTGATGATGGTAATGAATGTTTTGGTACATCACTGATTAAGGGCTTGTGAATGCTCTATGGTATCGGACTGTTGTCACATTCAACACTTGCGATGTATAAACAAAGTACCCAATGATAAAAACACAAAAAAATTATAAAAAATTAATTTTTCTAGAAGTTTGGTGAGACACAAAGCAACAAGTACAACCCTAAATTATATTGAGCAATAAGAGTGAGCACTGATGACAAAAGTTTGTAATTATAAACACTAGCTGGTTAATGTAAACGAGACACTGTAACATTGTCTACCTGGTGGAGGTAGACAATAGTAGCCTGACGAATGTAAACAATGTCCTGGCAATCATAAACAATGATGAACTGGAATTTAAACAATGCTGCATGGTAAATGTAAACAATGATGAACTGGCGAATGTAAATATTTGAAGAGGAAACATTACACTAAATTGGAAGGCTATAATGAGATAAACTCTGGAATTCACCTTGACAAGGATGGCGGCGCATAATGGCGAATGATGTGCATGTCTGCTGGTTAGAATGCTGTGGTGTCTCGGCTGACTGTCACTCGCTGTTGGGGAATGGATGTCACGACTGTTAAGGATAATTCCACGTGCGGGGGGGGGGGTTGGTTACCTACCGATCTCCACATGCGAAGGGGGAATTTGTTTACCCACCAGTTATCTCCACATGTATGGAAATGATAGGTGCAGAGGGGAGCTTATGAAACCCACTGGTTATATCTCTGCCCATATATATGATAATGGCACCGAGTGCAAAGGGGAGCTTGGGATACCCACCGATTATCTTTGTATACCCCTATAATGAGCGAATGAATGAGACGGACAATTAGCACTGGCAGCGTAACGAGTCAGAAGCACGAACAATAGAACAACATGAACAAAACTATGAAGTACGACATGTGCTTGCCAGAGTGGACTACTGGATATTTTGTACATGGACTTTGTAGCTGTGGATTTATAGTGGATTTGTTGCCAACATATATTTCATACTTGATGTGTACGCGATTGTGAACAATTATGAGTGCTCAAAAAAGTGTACAAAATCAATTACAGAAATAACACAATTAACTTAATGACTGCCCGGAAAATATGCCCAATACACAAAAAAAAATACATGACCCTAGTGATTACGAAAAAGTAAGAATGAAGTATGAAACGAATGAAAAATTGTGTCACGTGTTGGTTTTGGTACTGACAGACCGCTGCTAAACTGTGAGATGTTTTGTGTCCCTGCTGAAGTCTTGTGTGTTGAAATATTGAAAGATATATAATTTTGACATTTGGATAAGTTTTGATAACTAAACATTGTAAAATCGATTATATCTAGTTACCTCCTTGTATCCTCTGTGCTATGGCCAGTTTAAAACAATGTAAAAATTTGTGTTGGGTGTGTCTCTTTGACTAAAAACTATTAAGTTTAACAAAACTAATTACCTTGTTTATCTTTATAAAATAGGCTTCTTCATCAGGTTATGGGCCCAGGCAAGTCCTCTAATAATATAAACAAGTGTTTATGAAGGTAAAAGACGTTAATTAAATGAAATTGAGTACCGAATGATAAAGTNTAATATAAACAAGTGTTTATGAAGGTAAAAGACGTTAATTAAATGAAATTGAGTACCGAATGATAAAGTAAAAAAACGTGTGTCACAGTTTCCAAGGATTATGCCGATTTGTCTGCTTACAAGTAAAACCAGGTAAAATGGGCAGCCGTAATAACGACGAATTCAGTAACATAGAGATATTGGAGGGACCCGAAAATTTTGCTTCTTGGCGTTTTGAGCTGAAAATTTTGTTGAATGCAGCTGAAGCCCTTGATGCAATTTCGTATACAGCTCAGCCCAAAGAGAATAGTGATAAAAAGAAGGATGCCAAAGCTCAAAAGGCCATAATAATGTCGATCAGTAAAAAGAACAAACAACTGATTATGTCTTGTAAATATGCTGCAGAAATGTACAACAAACTGGTAAGCATCTATGAGGGAGATAATGGTATGTTAAAGGATAGCCTACTAGCACAGTATTTTGGTTTCCAGATCAAAGATGTGGCGAGGGGTATTGCTGAGTTGGAAAGCATTGTTACTCAGCTGGGTGACCTCGGTCATCAAATCAAGGATGAGGAACTAACACAGAGAATTATTTCTGCTTTGCCACAGACATTCAGCAACTTTGTCATTTCGTGGGACTCCGCCCCCAAAGCCGAGAGAACCTCGGCCAACTTGATAGCAAGGTTGTTGAAAGCAGAAGGAAAAATTGGCACAGTAAAACCAACCAATGATGTTGTGGCGTTCAAGGCCGCCCGTGATCAAAAACGTGACGTAGTCTGCTACAACTGTAAAATGACAGGTCACTACGCTAGAAATTGTCCTCAAGACGAGGGGGAACGTTGTAAATATTGCAAAAAAAATAACCATGCCTCCAACGACTGCTATTTCCGTCCAAATAACAAAGAAAGTAACAACTACGGGTTCAAGCTCACACATGGTACTGACAAGAAGAAACAAAAAAAAACTGGTAAAAAGGTGGCTTTTTTGGTTCATGAAGATGATACCACCAAAACCAGTCATACATGGACAGTTGACTCCGGAAGCTCCAGTCACATGTGCAATAATGATGACTACCTGACCAATGTCGTAAAAATAAATTGTGAGATAAGTACTGCCAAGGATGGAATCAAGATGGTCGCCATCAAAAAGGGTGACATCAGCTTTGAAAACTGTATTTTGAGAGATGTTCTCTATGTTCCCGAACTTTCTACCAACCTTCTTTCAGTGAATAGAATTATTGAATCAGGTGGACTAGTCAATTTTAAAAAGAACAAAGTAGTGATACTAAAGGATAATTTCGAGGTGCACGGATACAAAAACAAGACCAACCTTTTTGAAATAAAACTCATCCACGACAAAGAAAATTCTGCGTTTCTTGCAAAATACGATGAGGAGCGCGCTGTAGAGTGGCACCGTAAGCTTGCACATCTGGGTTTCGCGAACATTACAAAATTGAAGGAAATTAGTGAGGGAATGGAAACACTGAAAATGCCGGATAAGAAGAGAGTATGTGAAGTTTGCTCAAACTCAAAGCAAACCCGTCTTCCATTCAAAAATGCTCGTAAAACCGCTAAGAGACCACTTGAAATTCTTCATTTTGATCTATGTGGGCCAATAGAAGAAACATGGGACAACAAGTCATATTTCCTTGCTGTTCTTGATGATTACACTCATTATTCTGTTGTTGCTCTACTGGAACACAAGTCAGAACTTGATCAAGAACTAAAAAGCATCGTAGCTGAGTTTGAAACAAAATGGAACTCAAAAGTCCACATGCTGCGCTGTGACAACGCGGGAGAAAATTCGTCAAGTGATTTAAAGGAATGGGCAAAGAAAAAAGGAATAAAATTTGACTATTCCCCACCGTACGTTCCAGAACTGAATGGAAAAAGTGAACGCCTAATGAGAAGCCTGATGGAAAAAGTGCGCGCGCTAATTTTTGACTCAGGTCTCCGTAATGAATTTTGGGGCGAAGCTCTCTACGTAAGTACGTATCTCTTGAACCGCAGCCCGACTGTAGCACTATCTAACAAGACTCCATACGAAATGTGGAATGGTGTGCAACCAAACTTAAAAAATCTACAGATTTTCGGATCTCGTGCTTTTGTCCACAAAAAGGGTCACTTGAAGAAACTTGACCAAAGAAGTGATGAGTACATTTTTGTCGGTTACACCACCATAGGCTACCGACTATACGACGAAAAAAATCGTAAAATCATCACATCAAGAGATGTAAAATTCACCAGAGAAAATCATAATATACCCAAAAGAAATTTCCAGTTTGTCTTCTTAAACAACAACCAAAAAGACGATAGTGAAAGTGAAATCAGCTCCGAACACAATTCTAGCAGTGAAATCTATTCGGAAGAAGAAGACAATGACTCAGGCGCTGATAATGAGTCACAACCCAATTACATCCAAGACTCCGAAGATGCTCAAGAACACGATGACGCAAACAATGATCCAGTAGAACAATCTTCTGGAATAAGAAGATATCTACGGAAAGCTCAAGCCCCAACAAAATTAAAAGACTACATTCTGGATTATGATACCGATGACACTATGGATGAGTCAGCTCTACTGTCATACACTGACGCTGTAAATGGCTCTGACAAAAACAAATGGCTCGCTGCGATTCAAGAAGAAAAAGACTCTCTTAAGAAAAATAAAACTTGGAGCATTATTGACAAAACAGGGGTTTTTAAAAAAGGTGTACTAAACAGTCTGTGGGTATTTCGAGTGAAAGATGATGGCAGGTATAAAGCAAGACTGGTTGTACGGGGATGTCAGCAGCGATTTGGCATCGATTTCAACTAAACCTACAGTGCTGTAGTTGGCAGTGATGCCCTTCGTGTTCTGTTGGCCAATGCAGCCAAACACAACTTTAAAATGAAGACTTTTGATGTGAAAAGTGCCTTTCTTCACGGTTTGATTGAGGAAGACATTTATATGTCTTTGCCAGAAGGCTATGGCAAACATAGCGGCAAAATTTGCAAACTCAACAAAGCTTTATACGGCTTACGCCAAGCCCCAGCTAGTTGGCAAAAACGACTGGTGACTTTTCTTAAGCAACAAGGTCTTGACCCATTAAGAACAGACCACTGCATTTTTGTGAACCAGGATAGATCACTGATCCTGGCGATTCACGTTGATGACGGGCTTTTACTTGGAAAGGATGAAAAGAAAATGAACAAACTGTTAAAAAATCTTGAAAAAGAATTTGAAATAACCACCTTGAACAACCCCACTTCCTATCTTGGTATGGAGTTGGAAAAATCAAATGAAGCCGTCAAAGTCACCCAGAAATCGTTCATAAGAAGTGTTCTAAAAAAGTTCAACATGTCAGAAGCTAAACCGGCACAAACACCATTGACTGCATACAAACCTGCTGATTTAAAAAAGCCTGACAAACGACCAAATTTCCCTTTTCGCGAAGCAGTGGGGAGCTTGTTGTACCTCTCTACTAAGACCAGACCCGACATAAGTTTCGCCGTGGGATATTGCAGTCGACAAATGGAAAATCCGGACGAACATGATGTGATCAACCTAAAACGCATCATGCGGTATCTCAAAGGCAGTCTAGACAAGGGAATATCTTATAAATCTGACGGTTCTGAAGACCTGAAGTTGTATTGCGACGCTGATCATGCTGGCGACCCTGCAACTACTAAAAGTACATCTGGTTTCGTGATGTATTACTGCGGCGGACCCATCAGCTGGAGATCAAGAAAGCAACCCACGACAGCAGACAGCAGTACGGAAGCTGAATTCATCGCAGCTGCAGAAAGCTGCAAAGAGGTGATCTACATCAAAGCGTTAATTGAAAAACTCACCCAGAAGCCCATTGAAGTTGAGATGCTGATTGACAACTTAAGTGCCATCAAACTAATCGAAACTGGTGNTAAATCTGACGGTTCTGAAGAACTGAAGTTGTATTGCGACGCTGATCATTCTGGCGACCCTGCAACTACTAAAAGTACATCTGGTTTCGTGATGTAGCAGCACGGAAGCTGAATTCATCGCAGCTGCAGAAAGCTGCAAAGAGGTGATCTACATCAAAGCGTTAATTGAAGAACTCACCCAGAAGCCCATTGAAGTTGAGATGCTGATTGACAACTTAAGTGCCATCAAACTAATCGAAACTGGTGTAATGAATCGCAAAAGAAAACATATAGACGTCAAATATCATTTTTTACATGAAAAATATGTAGACGGTTTGATGAAGTTATCTCACTGTCCCACTGAAATACAAATCGCAGATGTGTTAACTAAACCACTTGGACCTACAAAATTTGTACTTTTTCAAAAGAAATTGATTGACTAAAACTTGTAAAACATGTAAAACTGATTTAGATGTAATCAGTACTTTAGAACAGTGATTTTTGCTGACAGTCTAAGGACTTATCTTCATTTAGAAATGTTGTTTATCATAGTTTTCTAATATTGAAGTAATGAGAAATGTAATTATGTTAAATGCAAAAATTACGAGGGTGTGTTGAAATATTGAAAGATATATAATTTTGACATTTGGATAAGTTTTGATAACTAAACATTGTAAAATCGATTATATCTAGTTACCTCCTTGTTTTGTATCATCTGTGCTATAGCCAGTTTAAAACAATGTAAAAATGTGTGTTGGGTGTGTCTCTTTGACTAAAAACTATTAAGTTTAACAAAACTAATTACCTTGTTTATCTTTATAAAATAGGCTCCTTCATCATTGTGTGATAACATGTCGCCACGCGGTGAACTTGAGAACACATGCTGTTTTGCATCACAACATAGCTGCTTGTTGATGTGATGAGTGCAGAGTACCTGTGGGAGAAGAGGGTTTGCCCGTTGTGCACTCCCCATTGTGATATAGCATGAAGCAGGGCGAGTGATGCTCGCCTGTGGCTTCCCCCTGCAGATGTGAAATGAAATATGGCCACGACGTAACACAGATAACTGTACTTGCCTAGGAATGTTTATTTTAAGTTCTTGATGTAGTAGTGGCATGTAGCTCTTGTCACTAGTTGATGTTACTGCTGCACTAGTAGTAATGAAAACTTCGTTTCGCTCTCGCTACACAATGGAGCTTCACAAACTGTTTTGATATGCTTACAATGTGCCTTCCACAGTTATGTCTACCTGTCTGGGGTTGTTATGCATGTTTTACTGGATTATCTGTGCACTGCTTGTTCTGGATCATTTTTGCCTGGGCAGCGGTGTGTACACTTCACGCATGTCCCATTTTCTGCATGGTTTGACTGCGTTGCTGCGGTATCTTACAGTTGCGTGTCGGACACGCCGGGGCGGACGACAGATACATTTCACCGGTGTGGAGTTGATTTCCAGAGTGGGCTATATATTGGACGATATGTCGCTTTTAGGAGCTATATTTGCAACAATTGCTGCCAACCTATCGATCCACTCTGCTGCTGGAATGCCGAACACGAAAAACAATGTTGCTTGGTACGCGTCAATTGTTGGATGGCTGGATGCTGACTGTCCATCACTGGTTGTTTTGCCCTCGTTGTATTTAGCCCTGTTGCTGGCAGTAGTGGTGTGATGGTTGTTCGCATTGGCGAAAAGGCAATGGGTACACATGAACAGATTACCTCTTGCACTGAATCGTTCAGCCACACTCAAACACTTATGATGATATGCAAGTTCGCAGTGTGTGCACGATGCTAGTTCATGCCCTGATCTGCTGCACAGTTTTTTTTGCAATGGAACTCTTACATGGGTTCGGCTAGTGGGTCAAGTATTTTTTCCATTTAAGTGTCATATGTTGGCATGGGAAGGCAACCACAAATGTTAGATGATGGCACATATTTTTTTAATGGGTCACTATCCTTTGTCTTACGGCAAAAGCTGCAAATGTGCGTGAACCAACAATCGATCCCGAAGCTGGTCACATATGTGGGTGTGCAATTGCGCGATGCAGATGCGCAGGTGGCTGCATGGAAAATCTATGCTGGAAAAATGGCCCTTCGCTCAAGTGCGTGTTCCACACATATGGACAGCTGTTTCGGCGGTGGCTGTTGCGGCAATTGCAAGGATGAGGCATGCGCACTCTCCCTTCTCTACAGCAGGTAGCACAGCTGACCAGAGGGGTGAGTGGTGGCAGCAGAGGGGGGTGGAAGCTCACATTCTTTTGTCACCAGGAACGCAGTGCCAAAGTGGCTGCATTTTCGCACTCTGGTCACACCAACTACGATAATGGTGGCTCCACGAACTGTCACCCTCGTGGCTGTATAATTTAGCAACATAAAAGTGCACCAATTGACACATTTTGGGGTGATCACAGGGTCCGGACGATAAATTTCATGTCTGGAGGGCGCCAGATAATCAGTTAAGGGAAAACGATCGGGTTAGCTAAAGACTCTTTAGGTGGACAACGGTCGAAAAGCACAGGCTAAGAGACCCTGTGCCCCATGTCTCAATGTGGCCCCACACGATGACTGATGTCGTCAGCCTAAGTAGACAACGAAACATACACACTCTCTCAGACTGGGGTATTGTGGCTCCCCAGCTTGCTGTTATGATGCACAGATAAAAACCCTTCAATACATAAAATACACAGTGACTTAAGTGATGTAGGTAACCCTGCAGGTAGTTGATGGTTATGAGGGGCCATTGCCCTTAAACTCCCCGTGAAGCGGTAATAAAGTACACATACACATGGGCTTCAAAGTACGAGTTGTATTTAAGGAATCCAAATGAGATGGTACATAACAAAAGCCGAAACGAGCGTCCGGCATGAGGCCCCACACTGGCCTAAGCTGATTGCACAAAGCATCGCCGGACACTGAATAAAGATTAAGTAGAAATATATGCCAGAGGGGCCAAAGTCTCCTCCAGAAGAGAGCGGAACTCAGGGGGCATGAAGATATACTAAAAGGTTCTGGTAAATTACAGTCTGTCGGTGTGAAGTTATTAGTGCACAAAAGTTGCTTCGTCGCCGAGCTGTATGACATGACCTGCCCTGATGCTGAGGGGGTGTTGGCATGGTGGGGATAACAGTAGTTGTCCACTGCTCGCCAAAACAGAATGCCCTTTGTAAATATATTAAATGGATTATGTGTAACATATAGCACTAACGAACACATTACAATTTGCAGGATGTCAACTTCTGTTGTTATTTACATGAGGAAAAGTAATGTCACAATAATTTTTATGGAATTCCCAATTTGTTTCAAATAAAATCTCTCCACCGCCTGAAAAGAAAATACGTATACATAGCCCTTTTTCACACTGTACAATTTATTACAAATTTATGAAAAGACCATTTTAATTGACTTTCAGATTACATTAGATTTTATGAGAATTTTGTAGTTGCTCAGTTTGGGTTTAGCTGTCCCACTGCTGGAGTCAAAACACATTCGTTTCCAAAGCACTTATTAAAGTCATCACTCACAGCTGGAATGTTCCTTTAATGATTGTTACACAATTCACTAATTTGATATACATAACGTTATGGGATTATTCGGTTCAAGTGGACCACGTGGTTCGCACTTTGCACATGTACAGCTCTGGTGTTTATGCAAGGAATTTCTCACATTAATTTGTGGTGGTAAAAGAATTCATGGTGGTAATTATCAAATTACTGTCAGGCCATTTAATTATGCTGGGTGGTAATTTCGCCTTGTGGAACTGATAGTTGTTGCACTGACTCACTCAGCATACCTTGGGTCCGTGGCCTCTGGTGGAGCGAAGTGGGGCCACTGCTTGGTGCAGGTGGTTCCTACCTGCTCCTTTAGGTGGTGTGTGTGGGTCGGTAAGGGCTCTGGGGGAAGCTGTATTCGTTGTAATGGCACAGTTTTAGTTGCTGTGGGTGGGTTCAATCATGCCTTCAGCTAACATATCATATGTCTGTTCCTTTATTATGATGCACTGGTGTGGCTGGAAACAGTTTGGAGGAGTGGAGATAGGTCGGTAGTGTTCTAATGGTATGGCGAGCTCCGTTACCATCGTGCAGCATAGTAGATATGCCGCTGCTAAAACATTGAGCCTGTCATGGTGTATGAGTTGCAGTGGATCATGAAACTCCAGCAGCACTGAGTGATCCAGTTTATCCAGCTCTACATTGGGAGTGCAAGCAGTGGGCCATGGTTCCAGCTCATAAACAGGTCGCCATTACTTCTGACTGAAGCGAATTCGGTGTGCAGCTGGCTCTACTATGGTATATTTGCTCTGTTAGCCCAAGGATAATTAAGATGTCGTTTTTATGCAGACCAGCTGACATGAGGGCTGTGGTGGCGGTCTCCAATTCTTGTATGACAACAGTAATGACTGTTTCACCCATTGATTCCCCCGTGTGCTTTAGCATAGCAAGCTGCAATACCTGTGGCTACTGTTGTAGGTTCCGAAAGTTCACAAACCCACATGCACGAAGTTGTGAGAATCTGCAGTGTCTACAAGTACATGGCATGGTTGATTGTTCACAGTTTCTGTAATATGGATCATTTGGTGTTTCCCAATAGTGAGATGTTGACATATAATTTGTTGTGATGTCTGTTTGTGTACACTAGCTGTTACCCCGGGTTAGTGATTATCTGGCTATTTTACCTCGACAGACTGTTTCTCGCCGGCGGTGCACTACTATAAAGTTCATCTGTGCTGTGGGCACAGCATTTCGGATACTTGTGTGAAAGAAATTGTTGGACTTCACAGTTCTAGCGTGCGTGAGGGGTCACCTTGCAGTTCGTCCACTTGCACTGCCCTCACTCATCATGGTCGGGCTCTCTGGTGTATCAGGAGCTGTGCACATGTAGACACAGGGTCCTTGCGACTGGTGGGGTAGATTACCTATTTATGCTGCGATTGGCTGGCAGTTGAGCAGCTCTGCTACCATGGTCCATATAGCATAATCAGAATGGGAAGAACCTGTCCCTTTCGCTGCATGGAGATTCAGTGTCCCTCTCATCTTTGTCCAGCCTAGCACACTTTGGTTTTCTTGCAGCACTGAGGTGGCAACTACCTCCAACAATTCCAATTCAGATATTTGCGAATGAAAATGTTTCATTAAGTCAATTTTCCGCATAGCAAATGCAATTAATGTTTACCCTAGTTTCAGAGCTTCCAATACAACTCGGCTATGGGCTTGCAATGAGGAGTAGATGTTAGCGAAGCGACACTGGAATCTGTTTACAAATTTACTCAATTGCATGCTATAATGGTTTACTGTTCGTAATCATATGGGTGTCTCGCCCATCAACTGGTTGCCCATGCAATTGAGCCACTCCTTCTTACACACACCATACCTTGTTAAATGTCCTGAGCATTCTCTCAGGAATTATTGTGGATCCTCAGTCGTCAGCCCAAAGAAGGTGGGCAGTGACTGGTACTGTACTGGCATGTTAAGACGATCAGCTATGGTTGGCTGTGCTGCTGGTTGTTGGTTGACATCCTAAGGAATGGCCTTCAGCCCAGGTAGTGCTGCTGTTGCTCTTGTGCATGGTTGTGGCCACATGAAGACAGTCGTTGCCATTGGTTTCGTGGGTGAAGCCCATGGTGTTGTTTTAAGGTGGCAGTTCTGTCGAGTTTGCCATTATTGTGACATAGTGTCCATTCTGTTCTGCACCCATCGCTGGAGAGTGTGGCGTTATCAGCTGCAGTGCTGGGATACCCTGAGCAAAGCAATGGTTAGCAGTTGCGATATTCACTCTATCCTACGAAGTTATTCACTCTCAGTGCTTAATGTGTCCTAAGTTCTCACATGCCACTGTTTCTATACTCCCATGTTTGCACTGGTTCTGATAACATCACCGATACAGTTACACTATTACCGTGAGAAGTTCTGCAATTGCTTGGTACACTGGTATGAGGGTTTGTTTACAGAAAGCAAGTAGCACATTTCTGTGAATACTTGACAGTACATTTCCAGTTAGACACTCAGTGTGGAATATATTGTCACAATTCACATACTGTATGGTCCCAGCACCAGTGCCTTTATAATCGTACAATTTTTGCACAATGTCTTTCAATGTAATTTTGCAATATTGATTCCAAATGTAAGGACCTGTATGGTTGCAGGGGGTATGTGCACTTCCAGCTGCCATCTACAGAGTCAACAGTGCCCCAGACCATTCATGGTTTGGTGCCGTAGATTCACAGTGGGATCGCCTTTCTGGCAGAAGTACAACTCCATGCATGTCCGATGTGTTCGCAGTTCGTCCAGTGGATGTAGTCCTCGAGGCGTAAAGAATACTTTGATTCGCTACATGGACATATGGTGTAATGGAGCTGGACACTATGAGGGTTAATATGCACTTAAGGCATAGTATTTTTAATTTTCCATTATTGGTTCACCATTATTTTTCCCTTGTTATCATGGCCATATGATTCAAAACCGGAGCTATTATCATGGCAGCTGTTGACTTTGTGGTAACTGAACCTGCCCAATGCACTGCAGACTCTCCTCGCATGTGTGTGGGGGATGAATTAAACGGTTGGGTCAGTGGGGTTGTCACAATGCATGCCCGCACCAACCAGACATATGGTCTCTCTGTCGCCTGCATCCTTCAGAATGTTGAGTGAAAGTTGGGTAGTCAATGGGCTGTCCTACCTGCCTGATAGTTAAATGGCAGCTTTTGAGCAGGGTATTCTTTGTAACACTTGTGACATAGCACTATAATGGAAATGTCCACAAAAAATATGTAAAATATTTTGACAGGTTAGACTGTCCAAAATGTTCGAATTGTCTACAGAAGGCTGTCATACAACAAACTTACTTTCGCAGGCATAAGTTATAAACAAGATGTTCTGTTAAATGACAACATTTACCCTGGAACATCTCGTAACATACGATTGCCATAAACAAATTATGGAAAATATACGAAACTGACCCAATATTCCTTGAGATCTCATAAGATGCAGAATGGAGATATGCTGATAAAAGATACTCTCAATGAATATGACATAAAAAATCAAGGGATTTTACATTGTTCTTACACATCTTAAAAAAAATCACTCGCACAGACATTCACTGTCTGTAATAAACTCCACAACTTGCAGTTTTTTACAACATAAAAAATTGCTAAATTTGCTCCTTAATTTGGGAAAGCCATTTCACATGGTGGGGAGCCCCAGGGATGAAGTGGATGTCCCTACATTACCCTGCTGTGTTAAGGGGGTTAAAATGTTTAGATTGCCTGGCAACCTAACTCAATAGCATGAGTTAATAAGGGTCATTCGGCCGATGAAACATGGTTCTCTGTCCGATGAAGTTGTTGCTGTAGATTAAGATGGTGCAAGTAATCAACTTTGGGCCTACCTGTCATAATGAATACTACATCAACATTAATAACAAGCCAGTCGGTGTGACTGTTGTGGTCATCTCACACACTGTTAAATTATGTTATCTTATAATTGTTCTGTAATTGGGTTCAGCACCCTAAATACCCAGTATGGTTATGTACCCAAAAAAAAACTCAATTAGGAGTAAGACTTGTTTTACTAAGTGTTTCCTTGGTACAGTTCACAAATACTTACAATTTTAGGAAAGTGCACTGGCTAGGCACTCGTCCTAACGATAGCCTAAGCAGAGAATTGGCACGAAGCCATATGTTACTTGCACAGCACACTAAGTTCTGGAATGGACTCCCAGGAACCTGAAGGTCCATGCCTTGGCAATAAATGCTAAGGATATTCCATCATTTAAGTTTATTGCAGTTTAAAATGCTAACAGCGAAAAGTGTAATGTGCAGATGATAGTCACATGGAGCGATGCTCCAAACTGCTACTTGGCCTGGGTGCTGAATCCTGACTGGCATCGTCTTCAACAAACCTTGCCGAAGTCGGTGCAGGAAAAAGTAAAATATAAATTGAGCCTTAATTTGCAATTCAATTTACATAACAAAACACTGGATATTAACTGTGAATTCTGGTCACATACACAACACTAATTATGTGTTATTGCATCAGTAATAATGACATGGGTTTGTATGGCACTACTCCTAATTGAGTATTTAATTAAAGATAAAGCAGCTTTGGCAGTATGCTAAAAATAAAGACACATATGCAGACTTTACTACCAATTAACGAAGTGACATAATTAGATATAATTATGGGTTAATTCTCGCACTAGAAGGTTTGCCTATGGGCGAGTGTAAGTTATCCCAGTACTGCAATTGGGAGGGTCCAATCTCCGCAAAGGGGCATGAGTATCCATGCCCGAATATGAAAATGATAAAAGAATTACCCTGTGGATAATTATAGGTTTCTATGTCCCAATAAAACAGAACTGTCAAAGTCACGTGGTCAATCCTGAAGAACGTGTTTGTTTATATCTTAATTTTCAAAATACAATCAATTTTTTATTTATAAAGTACTTTCTCTAATTTTAATTTATTCAAACTACGTTACAGATAGTTTAGAAAAGAATAAAATATCTCTATGGAATTATTTACTATAATAACAGTTTTAACCTCAATCCAATCCATTTATGTTTTGTTAGTTGTGTTGGCAAAAATGGAGTTTAACTGAGATTGATTCTGAACAACCGGTGTGTAGTCGCTTTCCAACTCCAACTGTCGATTGCGCCGAAAAAGTGCGCGCTGGGTACAATAAAAGCTGTTATGGCTTCAGCCTCAGTGTGGCATTTTCATTGCACATAATACCGACAAACCAAAATTTTAAGGGGACTGGTGTTCTATTGTTCAGTAGTTCGTTTTAATTTCATTAAACACACAATATTGTTATAGGTATCTTATAAATCGAATATACAATCAAATTAAGCAAAATGCCTTAGATTTCGATTATGCCGGAGTTGAAGTTAAAATTCATTTTTAGATTTTACCTAATTCAATCAGCTAATGTTGGTGTCATGCGTAAATGGTGGAAATCATTCTACTTCATATTTACTCTATGGTGTAATTTATTGGTTTGGTTGGTAATCGTTGTTTTGTTTGTAGTGTTTGTTTTTGTATCAAGTTTGGTTGTATAAGATAGGTTATATTTACTGCCTCAACATGTCATTCGACCATTCAAGAGCAGAATTAACTGTAAGTGTTCACTGGTTGGTTGTTGAGTTGTCGTATACGTTTTCGGTGTTGAGGTTTACTGACTAGATCAGTTTTTTTCCACTGCTCACTAACCCAGTCGGAAGTACGCGGTTATTGTCTTTGATTTTCTGTTTCCCGAAGTTATCATTCAGTGTACAAAGATTACATGCTTACGTTAAGCATCATAATATACTACAAAACTTAATAATTACCATACACCCACAAAAAATACAAAAAACACCTCCTTTTAACATTTGTCCACCCAATTTCGTAATATGTGCCCACTTAACCTATCCCCACGATGAGCGAATCACTATTTTACATTTTTAATTTAACGTAGGATTATAGGGTTTTAATCTAACCTACGATTTTAGGGTTTTAAAGTAACAGTAAAACATACCGGAAGTATATGAATTAACTCACCTAGGTAGGCGGCGGGTACAATTCCACTGTCATCAGCCAATTCAACTATCGTCGTGCACCTTACCTCACTCGACAAAACACCATGATCTACTAAAACGTCCACATAACACCTGCCACATAGACGACTAGAACACACAGAAACATTCATACTAGCACCCTCCATTCTACTATCAGAAGCCTTCACACAGTCGGGTTAGGACGTTGCAAACGACGCGCACATAATATTCCACTCACTGCGAACTGCACTGTATCCCATACAATGGCGCACTAAGCTATCGCCTTCACGTCCGGAGCTAATAGGTGGTGTTAGCACACTTGGCGTCAGACGTAAACAAAACGGCCGAACTGCTCTTACTTTTATCTATTTTATTTAGTACGTTCTACTTATTTTANTTCACAATATTAAAAAGGTAAGCTGTGCAGAACCCATTTATGTTACTTTTGTGGGTCTACGAAGTTTCCTTCAGAAAAGCCCCTATTCTTAATAATTACTGGAACAAGAAATGTGTACAATGAAATGTTATACAGTAATTTATTAATTTTTGTAGTTTAGATATTCATTTACGCTATAAAATTCACATTCNTAATTACTGGAACAAGAAATGTGTACAATGAAATGTTATACAGTAATTTATTAATTTTTGTAGTTTAGATATTCATTAACGCTATAAAATTCACATTAAATAACACATTATTTCAGCGGTTTTTAAAGAGTTTTTGGTTAGAGAAGCAAATTTCTTGAAGGTGTTGTGCTAATTTATTGGAAAGTTGGCTAACAAGATAGGACAGCCCTTTCTGGACTAGTTTTAAGTTAACTTAAGCCTTGTGTAAGTGTTTTTTCATTCTAGTGTCATGCTTATGAAAGGGCTCGTTTTTCTGAAATAAATTACTGTTTTTGGACACGAATATGAGCACTGAAAACATGTTCTCGCATGCAAATGTTAAAATGTCTGAGCTCTTGAAAAGAGGTCTACATGAGTGACTTTCTTTTACCGTTGATTATTCTTACAGCTGTCTTTTGCATGTGAAGCACTTTTTTACTGTAAGTGGAACTACCCCAAAAAATTATACCATAACACATGATGGAATGAAAATATGCGAAATATACCACCTTTGTTGTATTTTTGTTCAAGACCTCTGCAACACTTCGTAGCGGTTGTGGATGAATGGTCATGCGAGCACAGTGGCTTTGCAAATCCAAGCATGGCCAGTGCACGTCACACTTTCTCACGGTGTCTCTCCCGCAGTGCGTGCACCTGCCAGCTTCGGTAGCTGAGACATAACATTGGTGGTGCCACGCCGTGAGGGTGTGTCAGCAAACACTGCATGTAGATGTCATCAGAGTAAAGATACTTATGCCCCTGTGGGCTAACCCCATCACCCGACGCAGTAAGTTCACATTAATCTCTCCTGCTGTACTTGTTCCTCAACTTGTCAGTTAAGTTCCTCGAAGTCCAGCTTGATTAATGGTGACTTGACAAAGCATCTGTTAGGAGTGAAGTGAAATCCTGTTGAAGAAATATGACTGGTATGACAAATTAAGTACTGGTACCCAAATAATGCCTCGCCTGCTCAATAAGGATAAATGGTATCAATGGAAAAATTAGTGCATTTGAAGAGCCGAACACAAGTTTAGAAAAATTATATATTAAGGTCTACCTACGTGTTGTTCATTAAAGTTTTTTGTAATTGGTTTTACATGAATTTATTTTTGGAGGGTGAATCAAAATAATTTATTCACACAACAAAGGGGACGAAGTAAACCGCAGCAACTGCCACGTAATCATTCTCCTGATCATCTGCTATGAGATTGTGTCATGCCACATCCTCGACACAATCCAGTCCAGAGTAGAGGCAATGATTGGGTAATACCAGGGGAAATTTTGGAATGCTTGGTCAACAGTGGATCACATTTACATACTGCGACAACTTGCTGAGAATGTTACCAAACTCTGTATTGGCCACACAGGGGAAATGGGGAGATGCGAGTATATATGGGTGCTAAAAGTACAATGTGACAGCGATTTACTAACAAATATAAAATACAACTGAAACTGTGCAAATAAGCACCCAGACGTATGCAATGAACAAGGTGGAAATTGGCATAGTATATAAAATGTTCACAAGATACAAATGAAAGCAATAAGCGTAATGAAAGAGTGTGTGTGTTTGTGTGTGTTTATATATATATATATATATATATATATATATATGTATGTTACAGTAACTCTTGAGTGGTCCTTTAAATTACATGGAACACTATGGTGTGCGTCAAACCAAACACATATATATTTCCCACAATATTATTTATACAACATGGAAATGGAGGTGTGTTTCCAAGGTGGCACATAACCAGGAAAAACTAAGCAGGAACAAGGTAAATGGGAAATCAAACCCCAAAAAATAACAATTACAAGGATGTGCCACCACGATGCTAAGCACCGTACAACAATCTGCCTACAAATGGCTGAAATCTACTTGTACCAAAATACAATGAAACCATCTCAAATGACCAAGCAACATATGGATCAATTACTAAGTATCAATCTTTAACACCCATAAAAATAATCACCAATGCTCTGCGTACCTTGACTTGTGCCGCACAGCAGAAAGACGAACAGTAGAGGTATAGCGTGGTGCCGGCCCTGTGGAGAAGTGCAACTCAGAATGCTGCACGGCAGTATATATATACCCCAGACCGCCATGCTAGCACACAGCAGCACGTCTGAAAACGTAGTAGAAAGAAGAGGAGCACAGGCAATCACTGGAAGAGCCATCAGGGGCTCGCACGCTCGGCGGAACAGCCAAATTTTACTGCCTAGTCTTTCATCGCCGGCTGGAGCAAGTCGCGCCGGCCATGTGGCTTTGGTTTTTCGGCGAACCTGTTCACTTATGCTCCCGCACAATCAGATTCCAAGTTCTTGATGCGATAAATGAAGGTGGAAATAATTGTAACATGTGTACGCCACGTTATAAGAATATGTGGGAGTATGGTGAATATATGTGTGTTTTACCCAACCTGTAAGAAGGCATGCAACTGCATTCATTGGGATAACGTGTTTTAAATGCCTCATTGAGTTTTGACTACCTAAGAAGCTCGTCAGTCTGACCTAGACGAAGGGCAAGATGAAACTCAAGAATTACATAATGGAGATCCTACAGGAACAAAAGCAAAGAGATAGTGTGACCCCATTCCTCTTTAACCTTGCACTGGAGAAGATTTGTGCAGGAATAATTTCATTAGAATTTTAAAAGGATTCAGGTTTGAGGTGTGCATTCGTCCTGTTGAGACATGGTCCTGCTGTCTGCGTCCAGTTAGGAGCGTATATAGATAGTGATGAGTAAGTTCAGTCTTCTTGTGAATGAAGAAACAACTGCCAACCTCTAGTTGAGTTGGGGATAAGCTGGTACAGAAAGGTCACTCCAGCCAGTCGTAGGAATATGTTACGATCAAATCCTTAAACTGCAAGCAATGGATTTTAAAAAAATTTGGCACAGGTAATTAACAAGACTCTTTAAAACATATCACCTTATATTTTGGTTCATCATTATTTGAAATGTACACTAGTGCTACGTAGACTTCACTTGATATGTCAACTAGCGATATATGAAATGTTATCATTTTTTCCCGTACTTGTGACATCACTGTGGTGTTATAGGTCTTCACATTAAATGTTGTTTCAGTTGGTTTGCACTTCCGACTGTACTAATGTCTGTGCATTCCGGTAGGCGGTGACTGATTCAGACTTTGCGTGCAGCAACTGGTGTCACATCAAGTTGGTCGCCATGCCATCACATCTGATTTTACATGACGTTGAGTAGTAATTTTTTTATTCGGCCCTATAACCTGAAGTGAGTGCTCGTAAATAATTGGGTTGGTGCTTTATCTCACACCTTGCTGCCAGAGATTATAACCTATTATTTGAGGTTCTTTAAATTCTGAATTCAGTTGTCTTGTGGACAGTTATAAGTTTGTATGTATGTGTACATTCCACATCATCAGTATTTGGCAGCAGTGAGCAAAATTAAATAGTGTTCAAGGGTTGTGATCCTACTTAGCTGATTTAGAAAGTAGCAAATTTTATTGTGTGAATGCACTTTTATGAATGTTACAAAATCTGACCTGAATGAAAGTTAAGTGTATATACTTGTAAAAGCAGTATAGACTTTAGGAACTTGCAAGTCATAGCTAGAGTAGCAAGATGTTTCCTTAATACTGTGTTTACACCTTGGCGCTGTGATTTTTATAGCCCTGCTAATACATCCTCAATATACTTGTCAGTTCCTCATTCCCTTACATCATTCCAATTTTTAATTGCTGTTATGTTGATCATATTTGTATGCATGTTATAAGGTTGTAGTGCTTCACCTGGTGTCCTAGTGTGTTGTTAGAGCATGTCATGTATAATAATTAACAATTACAAAGTACATTGTCGTCTTAATCTTTTACAGGAGTTTGTACGCCATGGTTTTGAAAAGAGAAACATCGACATACTCAAGAAAAAATATGATTCCCTTAAAACAATGTACGTACCATTTAGAACACAATATTTTTTAGCTATGTAGGTATTTGTTTGTTTGAGTTGTGCCCTAACGGACAACTGTCATAAGGGAAATGTCAAAAAAAGCAAAATAGGGTCAAGTGGGATATTCCTACCATGGGGTAAATTTGCATCCAACCTTCTGTCTCATATGTATAGAATAAAAAAGCCTGTAAAATGTGATTTGTAATGCCTTTTGTGGCATACATTATAGTAATTATAAATCTAATTTTACGGACTTCTTAGTTTGATAGAGGAGGGTTAACGTGCCGCCCAGTGTGAGACGCGCCATCAGGAGGATGGAATTTTACATGTTAAATTATTTTAGGTGTGTGTCTGCTACTTTTCAAAATATTTCATTCAAACAAAAAATATTTTGTGCCCTTCGAAGAGAAGAACCATGGCATAAGGGAACAATTAGAAGTAAATAAAAAAGCATTTGTGTTTTGTTAAGTCTACAAATCTTAATTTACTTGCAATTTTCACTGTATTAAAAATTTTACAAAATGGTTTTTGTAGAAGTGTGGCTCAGGCAAAGATGGATAAAGTGTTTTTTTTTTTTTTTTTTTTTTTTTGCAAGTGATATCATGAAAGGTGGTCGAGAAAGGCTTAAAATCATTTAACATGTTGAACCCTGTCCTTTCGTTGAGCTGGTTCTGCACTAAGTAGCCACATTAAATAGTTAGGTGGTCTATTTTTTTATGCAAAACTTGAGTTACCTCACTTGGCTCTACATTGCCCTCCATAATATACAGTCTATTCATGGTTACTTCACATTTTTCTGAAGGTCTGCTAAAGTTCTACTTCCAAGATATTCCTCTGCCCTGTGCAAACAAAGCTTAACTGAGTCTAGAAAATTACACCAGAGGTACAACGCACCACATTTCACTATTTCTTACTAGGCATTACCAATACATCTATTATCTCACTGTTTTTATTAATATTAATTATAAATGAAATATTATTATTTATAAATTAAATATAAATAAGATTTCAAATTAACCAAAATTAAGGTCCTTTTATGTTAACACTACTGTAAAACACTTTTGTGAAATAGCAGATTTATGAAATAACTAAACACGTCATACATGGGGTGATTTTTCAAAGGTTTGATTCAAAAAGTGTGAAAAAGCCACGAATATACTATAACAGATGTTTATATATTGAATAATGACTTTTGCTAAAAGTAATTACAACTTCAGAATTCAAGTGTGTGCGTGTTCGCATGCGTGTGTGCATGAAATTATGTACGGGTGTGAGTTTATATATCTACACCGTCAAATCACATGATTATGACCACCTGCTACTATCCAGAGTAACCGACCTTCTCAGCATGGACAGCAGCTAGACGAGCTGGCAGTGACTCAGTCAAGTGTTGATAGGTCTCCACGGGTATCTGGAGCCATGCTGTCTGCAGTACGGCCCACAACTGCTAAAGGGTACGTGGCGGAGTAGACAGATGGCGAACACAACAATCGAGGTGGTCCCACAGATGTTTAATTGGATTGAGGTCGGGGCGGTTTGGGGGCCAGGGAATAACTTTGAAGTCTTGATCGTGCTCTTCCAGCGACGTGCGGACATTTCTAGCCGTGTGGCAAGGCGCATTATCGTGCTGGAAAATCCCATCCTCCTGAGGAAAAACAATCATCATGTACGGGTGGACCTGATCACCAATGATGGATTCATAACCAAATTGATTAAGAGTGCCTTCCACACAGATGATGGGACCTAGAGAATATCATGAGAACGTTCCCCAGACCATAACACTGCCCTCACCGCCTTGTGTTCGTCCAGCAATAGATGCAGGAAGTCAGTTCTCAGACGTTTCTCGCCAGACACGATGGCCATCCATTCTATGCAGCTGAAACCGTGTCTCATTGGAGAAGGCTACCCGTCGCCAATCAGCAGCGGTCCAGTCGCCATACTGTCGAGCAAATTCCAGTCATTTTCGTTGATGCACCTGTGTTAGCATGGGTGCAATCACCCTCCATCTACTTTGTAGCCCTGTTCGCAGAAGGGTTCGCTGAACTGTTGTAATAGGCATGTTTCTGGATGCGCCCTGGTTCATTTGGACGGTAAACCGTTCCACTGTAGCCTGTCGGTAGGCCTTCCACGCACCGTCGTAGTCGACGTACACCTTTACCCCAGAGGCACGTGAACAGTTCACAAACGTCGCTGTTTCCGAAATGCTGCCCCCCTTGGCCCGAAAGCCGATGATCATCCCTTTTTGCAACTCTGTTAAATTGCTTCTCTTACCCATGACAGTAGGAAGCGCACTGTGTACAGCCAGCCCGTCGGTCGCGTTATATACCCGCTTCATCAGCCCACGTCACGGGCCATACGTAACGAGCTACGCGCTGCAAATGGCACTTCTAGTAGGTGGTTATAATAATGTGTTTCGACTGTGCATATTTTCCATGATATAGCTGAGCATTTATGACTAGTGTCACTTCTTCTGACTGGAGGAACTTACAACTACAGGATCATTGTTTTCTCTACAATGTAGGTTCAGTTTTCAATTATGTATATTGCTATTCCAGTTAATTATTTGTAACATACAGGCATCCTGATTCCTTTTCCGGAACGTACATGCCCACTCTGTAGTTAATTAAAAAAAGTACCAACGTAATTTTTAGTACATAGCAATTTTTCTATAAATCACAGTTTGTTCAGTATAATGATTTTTCGTGCTTGAGACTAAGAGGTTGCTAAGATATACAAGGCTATGTAAACAAAAAGCCACCTCCAAGGCAAGCTCGCAAGTGTTTTTGCAAACGCGTGTCGTAAATGCCCCTACATTGGATCTTTACGTATTAATAAAATTGAGTATGATGTATGGGAAATTATTTTAAATTTCAGGCCAATTATATTTTTACTCTATACTCATGCTTAAAAACTAGAGCAGATAAAGCAAAACTGCATTTTAATTACCTCTTTACTTTAGCTCTGGAGTAACAATCATCTGTAGTAAAATACTCTTTTTTTTTTTTTTTCGTTCAAAAAAATTAGAGTATTTTAAGTAACTTATTAGTGGCGACTTTCAGGGGCCGTAGTGGTTGAGGGGATAGACTGCTTCCGTTCCATCAATGCTAACCGGGTTCAATCCCCGGCCAGTTCACTCCAGATTTTCGCATGTGAGAATCCTGCCGGACAATTCCACTGGTTGGCAAGTTTTATCTGGGATCTCTCACTTCCCCCACCTTTGCATTCTGGCCCAGCTCAAATCTCGCCTCATTTCGCCCTCATTGGCTCTCAAGGCCTCTTTGTT
>NQII01004292.1:94764-134743 GCA_002778355.1 Clitarchus hookeri | reverse complement strand
CACACACACACACACACACACACACACACACACACACACACACACACACACACACACACACACACATTCCTCTCCCTCTGTTCAGTGGAGCCTTGGTGTGGTGTAATAGTCTGACTATTCGCCCCCCACCAAGGTGAACCGGGTTTGATTCCTGGTGGGAAGACATCAATTTTTGCGTGTAGGGAAATGTGGTAGATGTTGCCATTTACCGGTTTATGAACACCCCCATTCCCTGTGGCCTTGAATTCTGCCGATGCTTCATCTTCACCTCATTTCACTCTCGCCGGCACTCAATACCTCGCTGTTAAGCACCAACCTAAAACCTCCTTCCCTCTCTCCTCCTTCTCTATCTATTCCTGAATGTGTGGGTGTCAGAATTGGGCATTTAGCTAAGTGCAGTGAAGATGAGCATGTAAGTAGAGTGCAGAGCGAGAGAGCAAGAGAGGAGCATGGCATGCCTGCCAGCAGGGAGTCTGACAAACGGGCGACGCTGGACCAGGTGTTCCGCGACCTCCTGCTCACGCTGCTATCCAACCCTCAAGCAAGCGTGCCTGTCTGGCAGCAGTTTGTGACGTACTGCATCCAGGCGTGTCGCCTCGACCTCTGCACCCCCACCATGCCTGTAGTGCTGCTGGGCGACATATTTGACGCCCTCACCCTTGACAAGTGCGAGCAGCTCTTCCTCTTCGTCGAGGACGGCGTCTCCATCTGGAAGGAGGACCTCTTCTTCAGCGCCTGCAAGAACAACCTCTTGCGCATGTGCAACGGTGACTACCTTCTCTCTCTCTCTTCTTGTTAGGGCATGTGATATTGCTTGAAATAATTTGGGAATATGTTAACTTTAAGTATCTTTTGTCAAAAATAGTAGCCTTTTGTTTCATAATGCCTGTTTTTGTGAGAACCAAACAACATTAAGCAGAAGTAATTTACTAAACATAAAAAAAAGTTATCATTAAATTGCATTTCAATATGCCAATTAAACTGTATTTAAACACAGCTTATTAGGTAAGCATGGACATTAGTACAATCTGAACTAGATGTTATGATTCAAGATCATGTTTCAACATACTTAATGAAGGACACTGTGCCATGGTATGTTCCTAAACAACCTCTATATATAGTGTTGTTATCTTTTCTTTTGTGTTGCGTGAAGTGGATTTGTGGTTGTAGTAATGAGTGTTTCAATAATCCCCAACATTTTTAATTTCAGATTTGCTGCGACGCCTCTCCAGATCACAGAACACAGTTTTCTGTGGCCGGATTCTCTTGTTTCTTGCCAAGTTCTTTCCATTCTCAGAACGCTCAGGTGGGTAATTGAGAAAATTGGTACTTGCTGTCCGGAACATTACATGACCGCTTGCTGCATGTTAAGCCAGGACATTGGTGTTGCAGGGTTGAACATAGTGAGTGAGTTCAACCTGGACAACGTGACTGAGTACGGCGGGGAAGGTGGCAAAGACTTGGACATACTGGGTGACAAAGACGACTCCATGGAGGAAGGCTCGAAGCCCGAAACCAACAGGTGAGTGCAGACATCCCTCGGGTGTGCTGTCTTTATTCAGCTGGTTCACATATTGAGAACTATGCGTATTATAGTGAACCTCTTTACAATAAAAACCTCTTAAACAAAATTGGTGTCTGGTCCATTAAAATTTTATATGATGCAAGACACTTTCCACTCTTCATAACTAACTATTTTTCTTCCTTCAGCACAAACACTCTTATAACAAAGAAACTAGAAAGTCTCCTAATTAATTTCCTTTTATATTTCTTGCTTTTACAGAATTATATTTAAAACAAGAGCCATAGAAGCTGTTATAATTGTCTCACTTCTTATGTACCAAGTACTTTTTTTTTAATCATTAGTGTTTTTAATAATTGAGACTGATAAATTGAATTCGCGAGTCTGCAAATTGTTTACATAATAGTTGTTCCAAACAAGATTAGTGGTGTAGTTTTTCTACGAAGAATTGTGATTTTCTGTAATTGTGGCTACAAGGGTTTACTGTTTGTGTGTTTAAAAGAAATCAATTTTTAAAATACCTTATTTACAGAGATATACAAAAGTGCAAATGCAATTCAATTTAATCAGCAGCCAGAGTCAAAACTCTGTGCATGAGATAAAATAAGTGCATTGAAATTGCCTCTGTATAAAGAACCCCTTTATAACAAACGCACAAAAATTCAGTCCTTTCGGTTGTGTTATATAGACATTTTACTGTATTATGGAGGCCTGATTTTCTCTAAAAGCGTTCCTTACAACCAATACTTCACATGTACACGTGCAATTTTCCATTAGTTATTGGCAGCGTGTGTTTGTGAGAGGACAAATTTTACATGACTGCACCAGTTAGAGTTACGTTACTCGAGTACTGATATCGGAGGATTTATATTAATTTATTTCGATAGACACACGTCTTCTGAATAAATTGATACTATTTGACACCTTTTGTTGTCGAATAATGTGTAGGCACCTAGCACGGGCGCAGCCTAACTCCACAACAGGCATAAGCGTATGGGAAAATCAGAGGACCATGGTTTTGAATAATTAGATAGTGGAAACAGGAAATAAATAAATTTTAATTGTGTTATTAAATTAATCTGTCTCAAAAACACAACATTTTTAAGTGAATTATTAAATATGTGAAAACATTATAGCAAGAATCTGGCAATGTTGTAGTGAAATTTTTCACATGTTACTAAAAATGTTGTACATCCTGTTCACGGTAAATTGAGCATTTTAGAAAGCTCTGCTTCAGAACTACTCGTATGCACACAGAGTATTATGAAAATAATGTTGCCAGTGCCGTGATCTGTTTAGTCATTCATTGGTCAAGTAAATTAGAAATGTAAATATTTCTTATGTGTTTATGCATTGAAAAAGATATAACTTCAGTATTTACAAATGTTTACCAACAGCATTAAATTTAATGTTAAGACATGGGACTACTTTAGGTCCATCATTAGCAACTTTACTGCCGCATGCCAGTCAGTGTGACCATTAAAACATTAGCAGTTAGGAGCAGTAATATTTTTCAAGGTTTGATTTCAAAATTGCTCAATTAACAGTGAACAGCGTGGCTATAGTTAAGTACATCAGATTAGGGATTGATGAAGCTGTGACTCTTAGGATGAAGCTGGATTACAACTTGTACTGCAAGTTCTGGGCTTTGCAAGACTACTTTCGCAACCCCAACCAATGCTACAACAAGATGGATTGGAAAACATTTTCATCTGTAAGTTTATATTTGCATAACTGTCATTCTGAATCTCCTTTAGTCAACACAGTTTGCCATTCCTGTGTGGAAGTACAGTCTTTTACTTTCTTGCAATTTCTCTTTCAGATTCAGCCGCAAAACCACATGTACAATTTTTTTTTTTTTTTTTTTTTTTTTCTCAACATTTAATCAGTAACACCAGTTACAATATGTCATAGTTTTGTACATTTTTTAAAATATAAAATCCAGTTTTTTTATAGATTTTTCAAATACTATAGAAAATGATAGATTCTTGTACAGTGAACATTATCTTAAACTGTGTTAAGTTTTGAAAAATATTACAAGTATATGGTAGTCATAAATTAAGTAGTCCTGCAACCTCTGAGGGTGAGAATATACTGAGATGTAGGGAGAATATACTGATACATGTTAATTCAGTTGGGTAAAATATAATAATTAGGTCAGTATACAGCAACACTGTGGAGATCATCAATGTGTAACTTTTATATTTTCTTATTTTACTACAATGGTTGTGTATGTGTAATAATAATTTGCTTAAGAGATCAAACATCAGATTAGGTTAATTTTAATTTCACATAATTTATTATTATGCTGTTTAAGAGCTAGCCAAGATGTACTCTGAATATTTGGACCTGAATTTAAGAATTTCCATTACAAAAAGAAAGTAAGCAGCAAATAAATTATGAACATACAACACAACTTTTCTTATGTCCACGTAGCCTACTTTGCCGACTATCCTACTGCAACCCAGCTGGGTTAACCTCAGTAAAGCTACAAACACCCAGTGGCGTGGATGTTTTGTTATTTCCTGTCAATTTAGATGACCAAGGAATGTGCAGATACCAACCTGAAATACAAATTGCACTGCTGCTGTGCTTCACAGTTCTATTACGATGGTTTAAACCAACAATGTTACGTCCGTTCACAACACTCCGTCGTGGCCGCCCGCGTCGTGAGGTGAGGAAGTGGCTCGCATGAGAAACGGTACCATTTGCAGTTGAACTAGCGACAGACACTGAGAGTCCCTACGTTACATAGTCCTTTGTGGAGCTGCCAAAAAATATTGTTCAGAACAAACTCGGGGAGAAAATATTGTTCTAGGTGCTGGTTTCTGCAATGTTAGTATTACAAAAAATGGGGCCTTAGATATCCGACAGCATATTGTATACAACTTGCGTAAGATTTTCAGAGATGTCACTATGCTACGGTTGCTCAAGATTTTTTGTCCAAAATGTACATCAACGGGAACATCAAGCACATTTCAGTATTGTGTATGTTGTGTGCGGAACTGTGGTCAAAATTGCATTACAAAGTATTTTAAGATGATCAGCTCTCACTGTATTTGTTGGTACTATCGTTCCAATTGTTGATTGATACCTAACTCACTGTCATTCGCCACGCATATTGTCAGCATGGCGTGGTGATGAACTTGTTGTGTTTAAACATTTTCCTAACGTTACAACTGCCAATGAATATATAAATGTGAATGTTGGTATTATGAAGTTAGTTTTTATTAGTTTGATGAAGTTTGTAAGTCATAATGAAAATGTGGTAGTATTAGGGGAAGAGTATTTGATTAACTAGTTATCAACTGCGAAAATTATGTTTGGTCCTATGGCGACCTGCAGTAATTTTATTGTATTTAACAATTTATATTAAGAAGTAAGAAAATTGTGCCATAGTACCCTTCTCATTGTTCTTATTCAAAATAAGAGGTCGTTGAGAACTGGTTTTGAAAAGTGGAACTAAACCAATAATTGCACAAGCAGGACCAAAGCTTTGCCTAGAGCAGCATTTCCCAGATGGTGGGTTGCGACCCGGTACCGGGCCACGAAAACAAAAGTCCAGGTCGCGTCACTTTACAGTTTTGCGTATTGTTGTTCACGCGGGAAAAAAATTTAAACCATTTTTTTTACCCGCACTCGCCCCACTCCGCCCGCTTGTTTGTTTGTTCAGTCAGTTTGAGCTTAGTATCAAGACAAAGAGTGCGTATTTTTTGTGTATACTGATTATGTTTCATTTGACAATGGACAAGGGGGTGATAAAACAAAGTACGGGTTCTGAGAGTGTCACAGACAGACAGTCAAGTGATGTCCAGCCGGAGCCAGGTACGAGTGGTACTAACAAACGGCCGCACAATGCACAGTCCTCTACTCTCACAAAAAAGAAGGTGTCATGGACTCAACAATATTCTGAAGATTATTTACAATTTGGATTCATCAAGGGTGCTGATGATAAGCCATTATATGTTATTTGTTATCTGGCACTTTCAAACGAGTGTATGAAACCTTCAAAGTTGAAGAGGCACTTGGAATTAAAACATCCGGAATACAGTGAGAAGCCAATAGATTTCTTCATTAATAAAAAGAAAGAATTAATAGTTGCCAAAAAAAGAGGGTGCTCAATCTGAAAACCTTGTAATGGCATCTTATGAAATCTCAAAATTAATTGCTGAAACCGGTTATTCTCACACAATTGCCGAGAAATTAATACTGTAGTTCCAGCAATGAAAATACGTAGTAGCATCTCTGATATGTGATAAAAAACAGGAGAACCAAGTAAATTTGCTGCCTCTATCAAATAACACAGTGAAGCGTAGGATAGTGGAGGTGGCAGATAACATCAAGGAAACTGTTGTGGGTAAGTTAAAAAAGAGTAATTATTTTTCCTTGCAAGTTGATGAAAGTACAGACAGACATATCGGATAATGCTAATCTAATGTGTTTTGTAAGATACGATTTTGACAATACAAATCACGAAGAATTTCTCTTTTGTAAACCTCTGACAACAAGAATAACAGCTGATGAAATATTTAATTTGATTGATAGTTACATGGACAATGGCATTGAATGGAAGAGATGTGTGGGACTAAGTAGCGATGGAGCACGCGCAATGGCCGGCATTCGTACTGGACTTTTTCCGAGGATCAAAGCTGTAGCACCAGACTGTGTATGGGTGCAGTGCAGCATCCACAGAGAGGCATTGGCTGTTAAAAGAATGCCTTGCTTTAACTGCGACTTNCTGTAGCACCAGACTGTGTATGGGTGCAGTGCAGCATCCACAGAGAGGCATTGGCTGTTAAAAGAATGCCTTGCTTTTAACTGCAACTATGCAAGAAAGTGTGAAATTTATAAATT
Organism: Clitarchus hookeri; assembly: GCA_002778355.1. Lineage (NCBI taxonomy): Eukaryota > Metazoa > Arthropoda > Insecta > Phasmatodea > Phasmatidae > Clitarchus > Clitarchus hookeri. The sequence continues at coordinate 128,367 of NQII01004292.1, read as the reverse complement.
TTATAAAATCTCGTCCACTGAACTCAAGAATATTCTCTGCTTTATGCAAAGAAATGGGAAGTGAACATGGACATATTCTTTTACACTGCGAAGTGCGGTGGCTATCAAGAGGGAATGCTTTAAGAAGACCCATTGAACTGAGGGAAGAATTTTTACTGTCCTTAGAACAACATCCCCCAACAGCTAGAGATGTNCTTTAAGAAGACCCATTGAACTGAGGGAAGAATTTTTACTGTCCTTAGAACAACATCCCCCAACAGCTAGAGATGTAATATTTCATTTCAAAGACAGTTCCTATAATGTCAATTGGTTAATCAAGTTAGCTTATCTTTGTGATATTTTTGATTTCTTGAACAATTTCAATCAGACATTACAAGGCAGCAATGCAACTGTATTTAAAGTGCAAGATAAGGTGGAAGCTGCAACAAAAAAAAACAATTTGTGGTTGAGTTGCGCGAAGCAGTAAATTACAAAGTTTTTACAAAGCTAACATAACTACAAAAAGATCACAGCACGTGTTTATTGCCGGGTGAGATTTCAGCTGCTATCAAAGAACATCTGCTAGCGCTGGAGACAAATCTTAAGAAATATTTTCCCCCCATCCACGGAAACAAAGCATGGATAAGGAATCCATTTACAGTCAATGTAGAATCAGAGACTGACCTTCCGGATTCTGATATTGTGTCTATAATTGAACTGTCATGTGACACTGCACTCGGACACATTTGGCAACATACCACTGATAGATTTTTGGCTGTCTTGCCGTCAGGAGTATGTACCCAGTTTTAGCAGAAAAAGCGATAAAGTTTTTAATGTCTTTTGTTACAACATATATGTGTGAAGCAGGGTTTTCAATACTGGTTTTCCTAAAAAAAATTAATATAGGAACCAATTGGATAAAGTTAACATCTTTTCCTCCAAATGTAAAGTTTTAGTTAACAAGAAACAAGTACACACTTCTTATTAATAAACTGTTTGGTTTTAATTTGATTATCATTTTTGTACGACATTTGTTAATGCTTCTTTGTTAAAATATTAAACTGTAATAGACATATAAACATGTTTTATTGCGCTCATACACCAGAATCCACAAAGTTTTTAGGTTTTTAGAGGGTTGTGAAGGAATAACTTAAAAATAACCGGGTCACGGGAAAAAAAGTTTGGGAAACGCTGGCCTAGATTATGCATTGAAAAATGCTATTCCTATAAATATTAATTATAGGAAATTATTTTAAAATTAGTTTTGATAATGAACTATCTAAAATTCTGTAAACTTTTTTTTTTTTTTTTAATATATATATTATAATTTACCAAAAATGGGGCCAAGGCCTACTGCTAATGCAAGTTGTAAGAGAGAAATAAACACGCACTTATTTTTTGAATCCATGCACTGTTGGTGTGAAAATTGATGTAATGTTACAAGTAATAAATACTTACCATAGAATTTTAAAAAAAAACAAATGTAATAAATATTTTTAATTATGAATAGTAAACTCTGTTTTTATAGTTAAAATGATCGGCTGAGGATCAGATGATGCAAAATGACAATTATGGATTCACATATCTTAGTGTCACATGATAGACCCAAAGATACAAGTCTGCAAATATTTAAAAAAAATACAAATTATTCAATAATAATTTATTTGATTTAAAATCTCAATTAGAATCAGTTTTAAAAAAATCTAAACTGAGAAGGACATGCGGTAGAACCTCGTTAAGTCAGATCAATTGGGATTGGAGCCAATCCAAGGTAACGAAAATCCGGGTTAACCGGAGAATGTGAGAAAAGTCAATAAAAGACAGCATATATACAGTACTTACAGAAAATGTAATTTATAATTATTAAGCAAAACATGTTTGATACATATGTACAGATTACAGACATGTTATCACATCACACATAACAAACACATGTACAGTAAAGTCTACTTCTTGGAAAAGTACCTTGTAAGCTTCTGCTGCGTCACTTTAGAATACCACACNCACACATGTACAGTAAAGTCTACTTCTTGGAAAAGTACCTTGTAAGCTTCTGCTGCGTCACTTTAGAATACCACACATCCTTTTCAGCATGAGAAGCTTAGCTGGTGTTGTCTCTGCTTGCAGTTCGAAATAGACCATCAGTTCATCTAATTGGGACACTGCTTCTGCATGACTCGTAACTGCCGGTTGTTCATCGTTATCCTCGTGTGTCTCCTCCCTAGTTTCAGCGTCTTTAGATGAACAGGATACAACAATTTCCTCATCAGTAATTGTGCAATAACCTTTGCATCATCTGAGCAACCAATCTTCTGATACACACCCATAAATTCTTGAGGCTGGACTTCAATGTTGGAATCTGTTTCTTCGTCATTTTTCCTCCCACTGGTTCAATTTTGTTCTCTGGCAATTCACACACACTAGACCATAGCTTCTTCCATTATTTTATCACGGTGCTTACATATACTTGTTTCCAAGATTCTGCAACCATATGCATAATAGTCTTAACTTACATTGAATGACTTGAGAATATCCACTCTGCCATGATCTCATTCATCTTCTATTCATTGGCTTAATATCTGCCATCTGAAGACTCGCCTGATGTTCTTGAGAACCTGCTAGTCCATTCGCTGCATCAGTGCAGTAACATTTGGTGATACAAAACTAGACTGCAATGTCCCCACTGACCAGTACATCGGCTGCCTGTTGTGTTGTCGCATTGTCAATTAGGTAGCAGGGCAGCTTTAAATATTTTGTTACACCTGGCACAAAAACCTCAAAGAACCAGTCTTTAAGAATTACGCTTTCCATCCATGAATTTCTTTGGGTATGATAGATAACTGGTAATGATCCACGATTTACGTTCTTCAGTGCCCTGGAAATTTTTATTTCCGTATTAAGAAAAATGGAAATTTATGCTTGCCTGATGCATTGCTGCAAGCCGTTATGATAAGGCAACCCTTGCTTTTTTTTGTAACTTTTGCCAATTCTTCTATTTTACAGTTAAGGATTTACTCTGTAACATCTGGAAGACTAAACCACATTCATCTACATTGTAGATTTGATCTGCCATTTAATTTTCTTTTTTAATGAAATATTTAAACTCTTTTTGAATTTTTCAGATGCATTACTGTTGCCAGACAAACTTTCTCCTGTGCCAGTAAGTAGATGCACACCATGCCATTTTATCCCATCTGTCCAACCAGCCTTGACTGACAGTGAAATTTGGCTCTCCATGGAGCAATTGTTTATTCAAACTGAGAGCTTTTTGTTGAATAATTGGCCCTGACACTGATAAACCACATTCTCTTTCGACACAAAACCAAATTAACAACGCTTCGTCCAGTGTTTGTTTGGCTTTTTTTAGCTTTACTCCGATTATCCAAATGTGTCTTTTGTTAACATTTTAAAATAAAACTCTTCAATATTTTCCTGTTTTTCTCTCAGACCAACAATGTTTTGTCGACATTACAATTCACTAACTTGCACAATAATGTAACACAGGTCACAAACTCTTGAAACACAACTGAACTGAACTGATAGTTGCAGCTGACAGGAAGGGACAGAGGTGGTGTGCGCACAATCACAACAGCCACCTGTGTATGTCAACTGTCGACTCAATCTTGCCACATGGCGTGGCTCATAGAGTCATCATGTACCGTCCCAGCAAACACGCGCTCACTGTACAGTACGATTGTGCACAGCAATTAAATCAATAACTATAACTGTAATTCTCGCACAAAATGCGTATTTAATTTCTGAACTTTTTATTTGTAAATTGTAACTCTCTTTGGCAAGGCTTCTTGTCTTAACCTTCATATTTTTATTACGTATTACTATACTATTTTTTATTTGTTACCCCTANCTTTGGCAAGGCTTCTTGTCTTAACCTTCATATTTTTATTACGTATTACTATACTATTTTTTATTTGTTACCCCTATATCAATTCAGGTTATTGGGAGATCAGAGTTAAAAGGGGTCAACTTAACAAGGTTCTACTGTACTGGTACCTACGGCCACCCACAATGAATGTTTTATCATGTAATAATATGTTTCCAGGTCATGTTTCAAAACTAGAACATTGGGTAGATCCCTGGTTTTACAAGGTGCTATGATACCCCTTATATGAGTTCTTGGCCACCCCTTGTTGCTAGAAATGTTTAAACATTGCATGGTGCGTCAGTTTTACCAAGTGTGGAGTCCATTTTCAGGGGCTAGATTAGGTAGATTTGTTATTAAACAAGATTGTGTGAATGTGACTTTTTTTCTCATGAAACGAAAATGAAAGATCTGTTATGAACTTTCGTGGAACTGAAACGAAAATGAAAAATAATTTTATAATAGTTTAGTCTTGACGAAAGTTCAAAGAATTTCATAACGTCGTAGTAAGTTATTCATTATAACAAATTTGATACAAAACCAAACCGACAACTTTTAGTGTAGGGAGATTTACCACAGGGGCTCTTGCTGCATTTAAATTTGTTATTATAGTATTATAGTTATAAAATAATATAAACAAACAAGATGATTTACTGGCAGATATTTTCTATGCCGGTGCACTAAATGAACATTCATCAAACAAGAAAATATTCATTGNCTTTGGCAAGGCTTCTTGTCTTAACCTTCATATTTTTATTACGTATTACTATACTATTTTTTATTTGTTACCCCTAAATCAATCCAGGTTATTGGGAGATCAGAGTTAAAAGGGGTCAACTCAACAAGGTTCTACTGTACTGGTACCTACGGCCACCCACAATGAATGTTTTATCATGTAATAATATGTTTCCAGGTCATGTTTCAATACTAGAACATTGGGTGGATCCCTGGTTTTACAAGGTGCTATGATACCCCTTATATGAGTTCTTGGCCACCCCTTGTTACTAGAAATGTTTAAACATTGCATGGTGCGTCAGTTTTACCAAGTGTGGAGTCCATTTTCAGGGGCTAGATTAGGTAGATTTGTTATTAAACAAGATTGTGTGAATGTGACTTTTTTTCTCATGAAACGAAAACGAAAGATCTGTTATGAACTTTCGTGAAACTGAAACGAAAATAAAAAATTATTTTATAATAGTTTAGTCTTGACGAAAGTTCAAAGAATTTCATAACGTCATAGTAAGTTATTCATTATAACAAATTTGATACAAAACCAAACCGACAACTTTTAGTGTAGGGAGATTTACCACAGGGGCTCTTGCTGCATTTAAATTTGTTATTATAGTATTATAGTTATAAAATAATATAAACAAATAAGATGATTTACTGGCAGATATTTTCTATGCCGGTGCACTAAATGAACATTCATCAAACAAGAAAATATTCATTGNCAAGATGATTTACTGGCAGATATTTTCTATGCCGGTGCACTAAATGAACATTCATCAAACAAGAAAATATTCATTGAAATCAAGAATTTTCGTTTTGTTACATCTTTCGGCAACCAAATTTCTTACCGAAATGAAAAAAGTGGTTATTTTTCATTTTCATTTTAGTATACTGAATATTCGCACAACCTTATTGTTAGTATTAATTTATTTCAATGTATACATTTCTTCTGAATAAACTGATATCTTGGAAAGACATATATGACAGCCCTATGTCCCAAACTCACAGTGAGCGCTAGAGGAGTCATATGGGAAAATCAGAGAATATGACCTTGTGTGTGTGTGTGTCTGTGTCTCTCGGTGTCTGTCTGTGTGTGTCTGTGTGTGTGTAATATATATATATTAGTTATCGAAGCTCATAGAAAAACTTATTTTAATGAGCAAATTTTTCTACTTCTTGTCTCTCAAAAACCATGATTTTTAAATGAAATATTAATCACTCAAAAGGCAGGGATCTGCCGTATATAGTCTTTGTCATGTGAGGTTTCCTTTCATTCACTAAACATTTTTTTTGTGTGATAAAACATTACTTCAATGAAGGTTTTAATTCAAAACTAAAACAACACATGTTTTATGGACTGTCTTTAAGTTGACACGTGATGCTTATTCTGACTATAATAAACACAACTTTGCCTGATCTGAACTTGCCTTCATTTCACACCAGGTGGGGTTTGAACCCCGAAACAACTTGCCTACGAGTAAGTATGCCCCTTGTTGTGGCAGCACCCATGGACCATGGACATGTCAGCCAAGATTGTGTTCGCCCTGATGTCAGACGTCACACCAACTNAGTCTGCAGGCAGGTAGAATATAAGGCCTTGCACCGCCGAGGAACGTCATTTGTTCTCCAGCTCCAGCAGCTCGCTCCACCACATCGTGTGCTGCGGCTCTCTGCTGATACCAACGTCTTTGTGACCTTCCAGAAGCTCTACCAGATCTTCACCAGCTACCCCCGAAGAAGTCTTCAAACACCGTTCTGGTAACGGAAACCACACTACCCTTCTGGTAGTGGTCCTTAACGTCCCTTCTGGACAACTGCATTGAGATAGTTAGGGACAGTTGTTGTAATAGCTAACTAGTCGCATCTGCTTTGTTCAGGTCAGACCCAGGTCCCCCTCACCTGGTTTACGTAGTTTATTTCCCGTCAGTTCTTGGTTTGTTAGGAGGTAGTACGGGCCACCGTGTTTATTTCTCGCAGAATAAATACATTTTCTCTCAAACATCTGCGTACTAATTTCTAAGGGTGACTGATTTTATTCTCTGTAGACATCAGCCCGCCAGGGTAAAGCAGGAAACCGCATCATTGACAAAGCCATTACCAAACTTTGTGTAGGATTATGGGCTCCCTTAACCGGACGCACGTACATCATAAACACACCCAGTCGATGGCCACCCTTACTGTGCACCTGGTGCACAGTTAGGGAAAGCCACAACCACTAGCAACACAATCCACAAGGCGGCTAGTCAGCCAGCCCAGCCTTCACTCCATCCACCGCTCTGAACTGTCACCGGAGGGAGTGCTAGACTAGTTCTTGAGGTCTGCCCACCTCTGGACCCATGCCCAACGTCGTCGTTGGATGCTCAGAGTAAACCCACCTCTTCAACTACCGCACCTCGTGTCACAGATTGGAGTAAACGGGTATGGCTCTGGGTTAGCTCGGCTTTAGCTTTGGTTCTACACCTAGCTAGGGACCATCGTCCCCTGCTTCCCCCTGATGAGGCAGATACTTGTACCTGCCTTTACGCTGTACACCCAGAGGAGTGGTGTAGTAAGTGGCAAGAAAGGAAAGCAGGTATGACCTCCAAAGCTAACGGGAGCTGCAACCCAGCCCCAACTGCACTTTGCAGCACAACCCCCCGGGAACGAGCTCAAGCCGCCTGCCAGTTGGAGAGGTCTCACCTCCCAGCTTCCTCCCACTCCCTCTTTCAGTCCTCGATCAAGACAGCCGGGCGACAGCACCTGATCGTGACCGACTTCTGCTGAGACCAGCACGTTCCGCTAGAGATTGGTAATCCCTGGTTCCAGTGCTGCCGTACCAGCAGGCTTCTCTGGGCTCACCGCAGCACTGCCAGCAGCAGCACCGGTGCTCCAAGTCGGGGCACCAGCTCCAGTCAACTCCAGCAGTAGCAGCAGCAGCTGGGTCAGCAGCCACCCCAGCCCAGCTTCAGCAAAGGTAAACCTGCGGTTGTGTGCCACCCAGTTTGCTGAACCACTAAGCCCGCATTTGACTTTGTACAGAGTCGCCAGGCCACGCACCCTGTACTGTACACCTGCCGGGACCCGGTCAGCCAGTAGTATCAATCCGTGTGTCTGACAGACACGTCAAAGCTTGCCCGACAGTGACGCCGCCGTCCACCGACCGTCATCACGTGTCTGAGTTTTATTGAAAATGTTTACCATTGCAATGTTTTACTACACAAACATGTTAAAGGTGTTCAAAAATAAGTGAAGTTCCTCCAAAACATTACCTTAAATTGCATAACAATTATGTTCAAACAATTATTCAGCCACATTGTTAATAGCTCATAGTCCTGTTCCCAGAAAAAATTAAGTTTTAAGTTGTCACAATTTTAGGCATTTACTGTATTACTTCATTTATATCAGGCGGTTGGGTTTGGTGTGTGTATGTTGATAGCCTAGTAGTGTAAGAGCAGTGTGTTAGCAGTTGTATGTTTTGGCGGCATGGTGGATTAGGAGTTGTGTGCATGTTGGCATCACTGTGGTGTAGGAGTTGTGCGCATGTTGGCAGCACGGTGGTGTAAGAGCTGTGTGTGCGTGCCTGTTGATAGCACGCGTTGAGCGTCCTGCTGGCCTTCCAGAGTTTCAAACTGGAGGACTTGCAACTGAAACACTCAAAGTTAGTGCCTGGGGCGGAGGTTGGCGGTAAGCAGCACTACTTCGCCAAGTTCCTCACCAACCAGAAGCTTCTTGAGCTGCAGCTGAGCGACTCCAACTTCCGCCGCTACGTGCTGCTGCAGTTCCTCATCCTCTTCCAGTACCTCAACTCTCCCGTCAAGTTCAAGTCGTGAGTCTCAACTGCCTTCACCTCTGTCACACCCCGTTCAACATTTTTATTGAGGATTAGTGTGTGCATGCCAACTGTGCAGTTAATAGTTTACAACTTTACCAAAACACTGAACTTCTTGACTTGTGTCAGAATTTATAACTCTTGCAGCTCGTAAAATTAGTGATGAGGTCTATTAAGTAGTTCTATTTACAGTACAAACAATGCTGTTTACAAGACAAACAACTTTTAAAAAATTCCTTTAAATCATACATTTTAGCATCGCAAATTTTTTTTATTTAGCAATTGTGTTAATTTATGTATGTTTTAAAAAAGACACATAAATGGCAGACTTGTCAACTTTTACGGTTTACCCGTAAAATTTATGGAAATTATAGTTGTTTTTCTATTTTACAGGTAGTTCCATTCTTGTTACTTATTTCTCGGGGATAAACGCTTTCCTATATATTTTCGGATCGTGATGGCTTCAGTGATGCACTATTTCACCAACATAAGCAGCATTTTTGGCAGTATTTCATACGTAAAAAGTATGTGTAATAAGTAGAGACCTGAAAAAATAGCATTTGCGATAAAACAAAAAATAATGCAAATTTGAACATTTTAGTGCGAATAAAGCGATTTTCCCTTTTTACTACAAATAAAGCTATTTTAAAATTTTACAACGACCTTTACTTGAAACTAAACGTATATTTGCAGAATGAGTGTTATACAATGATCTGTTCTATTGCTTTGCTAACTAAATATGGCAACAAAAATGCACACCGACACACAATGAATGTTTATATCACGTTTTGTTGGTGTGGTTAGGAATACTCGTTGCACTATTTACCAAACTTCCACCATCTTCATTGCGGCAACTAGTTAAGTGTTACTGTTAAGGTAGCGGGAATTATTACAAAGCCTTGGCAACCATAGAATGCACGTGGCTAGAGAATATTTGACAGGAAATCAGAGTGTAAATTAGCGCGCGAGTTAAGATGAAATTTTCATCACTGCTCTAGAGACCTTAAAATTTACCAAACCCTGAATTTTCACATAAAAAATGAAAAATTACGATTTTTGAGAATTGTAATTCACGAATTGTACAAAATCCTGTAATATTTTCGCTAATTATTGTTTTATGTCACATAGTTGCTTCTTACTATGTATTTTGTGTGTTTTTGCATATTCGAATATGAATGCATGCAGAGTTGGTCAGTATATTTCTTTGATTTATCACCATAAACGAAAACCTGTTTTACTTTCTGTAACATGTGTTTACGGCCATAAATAATATGACTGCAAGTAATGATGCATCACTTTTGGTTAGCATTCTAGTGCACCGCACTGCAAAACTTTATTTGCTCACTAGGAAACCCCGCCTTTGTATTTTTCTTCTTCTTCTTCCTCCTTGTTCCAGGTGTCAGACAGAATACAAAATCTTAAGTAAGAAAATGTGAAATGGTTTTCAATGTTGTCTGTAGATTAAGGAAACTAGTGGTTTTTTCTTAAAAAACGGGGCTGTTTATTTCTCTGGGAGTTAGGTATTTTTGTAAGGAAATAATTGTTAAAAAAAAAACATTGCTTTTCAATAGGAATAACACTGCCAATTTAAGGTTTTACGAATAAAGTTATATTTCTCCAATTATGTATGTCTTTATCAAGAGGATATGAAAAAATGGNCTGGGAGTTAGGTATTTTTGTAAGGAAATAATTGTTAAAAAAAAACATTGCTTTTCAATAGGAATAACACTACCAATTTAAGGTTTTACGAATAAAGTTATATTTCTCCAATTATGTATGTCTTTATCAAGAGGATATGAAAAAATGGAGCAATTCTCATGTAGAAACCTGCATTTTTGTAGCAAGAAAATAGCAGCTATTTTTGACAAAAATAACATCTATTTTTTGAAAAAATAACACATTTTTGGGAAAAATAACATCTACTTTTTCAGGTCTCTAGTAATAAAGCAAAAAATATAATTTAGTGATTGGCTATAATGGAAATTCCTGAGGAACCAATCAAAATATTTGTTATTTTTCCGGGTACTAGTTTCTGATTGGTTCATTGTGCACTTGAAAGCCAGTCGTCTCGTTTGCTATGGTACCGGTAGGAAAACAGTGGATGGTAATTTGTTGTGAAGCAGGTAGTTGAAGATTTCAGTGTTTTTTTCGTATTTTACACGGTTTTTTCTGTTGTGGAATCTGCAGTAGCTATTTTATTAAATGTCACGTAACAGTGTTTACGTGTGCAGACATGAAAAGTATAGAATTGTAAACATGTGGCGAGTTGTTTGAGTGGCGTAACTTATTGTGTTTAAATGTCTGGAGAAAAAAAAAAAAAGTATTTTCAATTGTTTTGTAATGCTTCTACAAAAGAATTTACTTGTGTTTTGAAATCAGATAAAGCAGAAAAGTTTATTTTTGGCGCAGTTTGTAGCTGTGATATAAATATTGCACACTGCGGGAAAAATGATATCACGTGTGTGTCTCTCTCTCTCTCTCTCTCTCTCTCTCTCTCTCTCTCTCTCTCTCTCTCTCACACACACACACACACACACACACACACAATGCATGCAATTGGAAGTAGGGACTTTTCTCAGAGTATGATTTCAAAAGTATGCAATCAAATGCATACTGCACTACAGTACTGTAGTGCAGTATGTGGTAGTTATAGATGCAGTGTTGTGTTGGAGCAACATGGGATCACAGGTGGTTTTGGGCGGACTGTGCAGGGACTCCTGTGAGCTGAAGATGGAGCAGCTGGACTGGGTAAAGGAGACAACTGCCCTCGTGTACTGTCTCATGGCAGAGACTCCACCTGATGGAACTCAGTTTGTTAGCACCGTCAAGCACATACTGCAGGTAACCTGCTTCAGTCCACTGTCATTCCTTCACCGGTGGTCACGGGCACGAGTTAACACTGCTGTGAATGTAGTTGCAACTAGTATCTGTACATCAAGTCACTCACTCATTCTAACCCACGCCACTCACACATTTAGTCACACCATTTACTCACACTTTCCATTCTCTCACTTCGGTCACTGTTCACTCACTCCTCTCACTGTTCACTCCATCCACTACATTCAGTCAACACTGTGTTCACTTACTCCTCTCCACTATACTCACTTACCGTATTCGCCCGAAAATAAGACAATAGTTTTCACTTTAAACTCTACTTAAAAAATATTGGGGTCGTCTTACAATTGACAGTATCAACCTACAATAACACGCAGTGTTTACGTACCCATTCGACTGCTAATCACATCACATGTAAATGCATATTTTTTTCATATAAATATACATACGCACAGTTGATTAGCATTAACCTACTGCTGTTTTGTAAATAATGGCGGCCATTTGGAATTCACAACATGAAACTCATAGATAACATGGTATGAAAGTAGTGTGCATTTTTTACACTTTCATACCACGGCCGTTTTCCAAACTACCAATGACTAGCAGTAAATGATGAATGGTTTCGGTACATAAGGGTTTTCCTATCTCTACATATTTCTTTCAAGTGTTCCGTGCAGTGACTTTTTAAGCAAGAAAATTAAAATTATGAGTAAGTTATTTTTCTTGAAACATGGTCTCATAAAAGGGGGTCGTCTTACATTCAGGGTCGTCTTATTTTCAGGTGAATACACTAATTCATTCCCTCCACTCATTCTTAGAGTTTTTCTAGAAGATACAGCCAACTTTCAAAATGACCCTGTTTATAATGATTCTCTCAAAGTAAAAAAACCTTTTTTTTTTTTTTTGGAAATGAAAAAATTTGCTTAAAAAGTTGAAGAATGTGAAGGAGCTGGACTGAAAAATAAGTTTGTTGCATTTATTTTGGTTGCTGATGATTTCTTTTCTCGTGGCCAATACTGTATAACTCAAAAGAGGAAAAAATTTTAAATAAGACACCATTTACTAACACATGATTGTCTGTCCCTTCCATCAAGGTCGCCAATGTTTAACCATGCGTGCCTGCCGGCCTGCCATGGCTCAAGTTATGTGCCAGAGACCACCCTTTGTGAAACCACATAATAATAAAAAATAAAAAGACAATTCAAACAAAGTGGAAACATTGTGTAAAATTACAAATAAAACGTTTTATACTTCTTTTTTTTTCCCCTCGAAAATTTGATAACTAGGAAACCAAAAATCCTAGTTTGAATAGCCACAAAGGTGCCACTAAAATCGGGAGCTAAAAAATTTGTATGATACAGCAAGTGCAAGAAGGGAAACTGAGATTATTTTCCTGCATCTGACAGGGGTGGAGTAAATCAATATTTTCATCCCAGGAGAACCTCAAAACTGTATATATGAACACAGATTACAGTCAAAAATAACTTAAAAACAGGGCCACGAACTGGTCTGAGATGCAGAGCCAGTTGTTTTGTTCACAGTTTGCTGAAAATAAGGCATTATTCATTCGCGAAACAATAATCTAAATGGTAGGCATGTTCCAATTAAAATTATTCCTCGGAACTGCAGATAGGAACACAGATTACTGTCAGAACACAAATATATATTTATCTACATTGTATAACATAAGCAGTGCAGGCACACATCTTTTTTACCATAGCTGTCCCACCAATTAAGAAAACAAACATTTGTAAAAATATGCTATGAGTCCACTGCACCCATTTTTCTCAATTTTTTCTTTTATTTCATGGCAGACACTGAAAGACTGATGTTACTAACTTCAGTCCAGTACTCTGTGGAAGATATTACAGTTGGGACTTTGTTTATGTTGGTTCCATGTGACTTTCTAGTTTGTCTTTTGTGAAACTGCATTTATTTACGGTTCTTCTTACAACACAATTATCATGTTGAATTGCATTTTGTTTTGGTGTAGCAGTTGAAAATTTTGCTCATATGGAAGTAATATTAAAATTATTATAACTTGGAAAGTCTTAGCTTCATGGAGAGAATAAAACCTGAAGAATATGTCGCTGTTCATACAGGTGCGAGTAATGCCAGAATTACATAGCGTCGACAAGCACAACATGACAGCCCTCATGACACTTAAAACTGTCTTCGTACTCTGCGAGTTATCTGTCGAGTAGTAAATTCAAGCAGTCACATTGAAACTATAATTGTCATTTCGTGATTGTGGTTTTTGTCATGTTATGCTGTGTTTGTCAGAGCTATGTGACAAACATATTACTTTCATTCTAAAATCTTTTTTTCTGCCACTGATTCAAAATAATTTAATTGCAGAATCATTCACCTGTTTCCACTTTCAGGACATAAATATATTTGCAGTGCTTCAAGACGGTGGAAAATGGCAGATCACGTACTTAAAAGACACTAGTATACTTAATGAAAGCAAATACAAAAATAGTAATCACTGCTGGTAAAATATTCCTACATTAACAGAAATAAGCACATTTACAAGGCCAGCAGTGAGTACTCTGCTCTGTAAGTCACTAGGCACAGTTCCTTTGAGTGTGTGCGCACGAGCGTGAGAGTGGAGGCATTCTGCATGCATGTGGGTGCACGCACATGCGTGCAGAGACTGAAATGTAGGTTTGGCAGAACAGCTGTGTCAATTGGATGGGTACATGCACAGTTCTGTCACCGGATGGGTGGCAATTCAGTCGCCTTTCCATCACCCTTCATCTTGGCAACGTCGCTTGGTTTCCCACTGTGTGTACACAACTTGTTCAGTGCTGCATTGAAGAGAGCTGCATTGCCACCTTTTACCACCTTATGTCACATGTGTTTAAAGCCCACGAAGGACCTGGTAATAGACCTGTGATAAGTTTAAATGATGACACCAACTGTCTGAAAGGAAAGATGCTGTCATCTATTTTCCCGCTGATAACTAGGAAGCAGTGCTCCATTGATGCCTCACCCATTTGGTGGTGCAAGTGTCACTGGCGTTGAAAGCCTTCCCCCCAGACGGCTGAGAAGCAGACAATGTAGTCTTTATGGGTTTTTGTTGATTGCGTGGTTTTGTGCAATGGGAAACTCAATGATGACCCTCTGGGCACTGGGAGGAGCACTGCTTGGAGTAGGCCTTGTCAGAACCCTTGCAGCTGCATAGCTAGATTGGTGTTCCAAGTATCTCACCACTTACCCTACAGCCGTAGGCCGGTGGTTAACTACAGGCTTCGTGTGTGGTGTATGGGGCAGCAGGGAGACAGTAGCGGAGAGCCACAGGAGTCTGAAGGAAGTGTGTGTGCTCTCGTTGCATGAGACGGAAGTTGTCCCTCTCGGGCATGCTGCAGCCTTCCTGTTCAACTTCCGACCAAGGTTAACACCTGTTTAGCTGCTTTATTCCTCCAAACCTGGTGGCGAGGCATGTAGTTGGGAAATAGCTTAAAGAGGGGAAACAGTGGCTGTTTAGTAGGGGTGGGCACTGCGTGGTATGATGAAAATACAAGGGGTTTGGGAGGTGCCTACTATTGGCCTCCTGCAAGTACGTTGTCTGGGCGGGATGTCACCTGCAGACCCAAGCATTTTACAGAAGGGGACAATAGCAGGGAGTAGTATCCCTCCCCTGTTACTCAGCAAGGCAGGATGTCGCCATAGGATCCAAGTAACATGCAGGGTCGCAGCTCCCGGAAGGGTGAGAAAGGAAGGGAGATGGACGGTAGGTGCCTACTCCTGGACGAGTGTTGGTGGACCACTAGGATGAAGTGGTTAGCAGAGGGAGGCGGGATGCGAAGAATAGTAGCTGTTGGTTATAAACGCAGCCAATTATGAATGTATCTGTTTATTGTCAGAACAGTTAAACGCACGTAACCAGCCTGTGCCCTGCTTAGGGCCTAAAGGGCGAAACATAGCCTTCCAACAGAGGTTTGTCAGTCTCAGAAGATGCAGTAGCGTAGGGGGCAAGAGTAATCCCAGGCTGTCTGTACTCACTCATATGCGATAGAAGTGTGTAGCTATGAGACTTTGGTGACTTCGGTCCGCAGCCGAGCATAGTGACGTTCTGCTACTGGAGCTGCGTGAGTCAGCTAGAGATGGTGAAGTAGAAGGCTTTGGTACGCGACCAGGCAGAGTGACGTCCTGCAACTGGAGCTATGCGAGTGACAAGGGAAGACCTATATGTCTGTTCAGGGGAATAATTTGTTTTGAAAGAAGTCAACATTTTTAAATAAATTGATATTCTATGTACATATGAGTTAAGCTTACACGTAGGCTGCTAGGCTACCAAAAATTTATAAAAGGACAAAAATTCAAGTACAGTGGAGTCTCAATTAACAGTCATCCTTTTAACCATCAGTTTCTGTTAACCGTCTGTAAACTGAGACAGCAAGTAAAATAATAAAATTGGATACAAAAAACAAACTTAATAAACTAAAAATGAAATAACTTTTTTCTCGCTTCACATTAGATCAAATTAAGCACATTATTGTGTTGAACAATATGTATACTGTATNAAAAAACAAACTTAATAAACTAAAAATGAAATAACTTTTTTCTCGCTTCATATTAGATCAAATTAAGCACATTATTGTGTTGAACAATATGTATACTGTATTGTAATACATATACCCAGTAAAAATACATTCTGTGCGGTGCGGAATACGAATAACTCACGTTGTTGGTTTATGTAAAAACCTACATGTGTACTTCGTAGAATCGTTCAGTCTTCCTCGCCATCATACCGGAATTCCTAAACACTCATCCGCCCTTCCATTCCTACAGTCGGTTCAGCAGCGGTTGTCACTTAGTCAGCAAGTCATTGACCTCAGTTTGTTGTCAAAGTGTAGTGTGTTTAAAAATGTCTGAGAAACTGGAACGTGTTGTATTGGGACTTTCTCAAAAACTTGAAATTATAAAACTACTGCGTAAAGGAGAAAGTGCAACGAGTATCGCTCCGCTATATGGAATCGGGCGGACGACAGTCAATGATATTAAGAAAGATGCAGATAACATCGAAAGTCATGTTTCTAAAATGCAAACGACAGACGGAGATGTCATACTAAGAAAAAGGATGAAGCCAGCAAAACTGGACCAACTGGATTCAGTAATGTATCAGTGGTTCATTCAAGCCCGCAGTCAAGGGATACCAGTTTCTGGGCCCATAATAATGGATAAAGCTGTCGAGATGAACAAGAAGCTTCATTTAAGGCTAGTATAGGTTGACTGGATAAATTTAAGGGTCGACATGGCATAAGGACAAATCAGGAAAAACTAATGAAAAAAATAAGAGAGAGAAATTTGGTCAGAGAGCAGGTTTACAACTGTGACGAAGCTGGCCTAAATTGGAAAGCACTTCCCGTGAAAACTTTAGCCTCCTTATCAGAAAAATCTGCACCTGGTTTCAAAATGCAAAAAGACTGTATAACTGTTATGGAGTGTGCTAATGCAAATGGTAGACATAGGTTTCCTTTACTAATCATTGGGAAATCTAAAAAGCCTCGAACTTTCAAAAATATTAATTTAAATGTTTTACCTGCCAAATATTATGCACAAAAAGTGCCAGGATATGCACTGAAGAGCCAAAAAAACTGGTACACCTGCCTAATATCGTGTAGAGCCCCGCGAGCCCGCAGAAGTGCCACAAGACGACGTGGCATGGACTCTACTAATGTGTGAAGGTATGCAGGAGGCAATTCACACCATGAATCCTGCAGGGCAGTCCACAAATCCATAGGAGTGCGAGGCGGTGGAGATCTCTTCTGAACAGCACGTTGCAAGGCATCCCAGATATGCTCAATAATGTTCATGTCTGGTGATTTAGGTGGCCAAAGGAAGTGTCTAAAGTCAGAAGAGTGTTCCTGGAGCCACTCGGTAGCAACTCTCGACGTATGGTGTGTCGCATTGTCCTGCTGGAATTGTCCACATCCGTCGGAATGCACAATGGACATGAATAGGTGCAGGTGATCGGACAGGATGCTTACGTATCTGCACCTGTCAGTCGTATTTAGACATATCAGGGGTCCCATATCACGCCAACNTTTCACGCCAACTGCACATGCCCCATACCATGACAGAGCCTCCACCAGCTTGAACAGTCCCCTGTTGACATGTAGGGTCCATGGATTCATGAGGATGTCTCCATACCCATACACGTCCATCCGCCCAATACAACCAGGCAACGTGTTTCCAGTCATCAAAAGTCCAATGGCGATGTTGGCGGGCCCAGACGAGGCGTAAAGCTTTGTGTCGTGCAGTTAACAACGGTACACAAGTGGGCCTTCGGCTCCGAAAGCCCATATCAATGATGGTCCGTTGAATAGTTCGCACGCTGGCACTTTTTGATGCCCCAGCATAAAAATCTGCACCAATTTGTTAAAGGGTTGCACGTCTGTCACGTTTAATGATTCTCGTCAGTCGCCATTTGTTCCGTTCGTTCACAATCTTTTTCCGGCCGCAGCGATGTCAAAGATTTGATGTTTTACCGGATTCCCGATATTCACGGTACACTCGTAAAATGGTCGTACGTGAAAATTCAAATTTTATCGCTACCTCGGAGATGCTATGTTCCATCTCTTGTGCGCCAACTATAACACCACGTTCAAACTCACTTAAATCTTGATAACCCGCCATTGTAGCAGCAGTAACCGATCTAGCTGCCGACCGCATCGCATTACCCTGATTGGTTCCATACCTCTGTTATTTGCATACGCACGCCTATACCAATTTTTTTGGCTCTCCAGTGTATTTAATGAGTGGTTCCACGGTGTGTTTGTGCCAAATGTAAAATCACATTTAAAATTGATCTGATTGCCTGAAGAAGTCATGTTATTAATGGACAATGCACCAACTCATCCTTCTCATGACTTGCAAAGTTATGATGGAAAAATTACGTGCCACTTTTTGCCTGCTAACACTACCCCACTAATTCAGCCCATGGATCAGGGTATTATTGAAAGCATGAAACAACTTTATCGAAAATGCTTTATTCAAAAAGTTGTTTGTGTTGGGGATGAATTAATAAGTGTAAAGCAGTTTTGGAGGTCATACACTATTAAAGACGCAATTTTTAATGTCGCTGAAGCCTGGCAAGATATACCAGAAGAAACAAAAAAAAAAGTGCTGGAACAAACTGTGGCGTGAGACTGTAAACGAGAATGAGGCCATAGACGAATCTGGAAATTATGAGGAAATTTTACTTCTGTGTCAAGGGATTCCAGGTGGAGAAAACACATCAATAGGTGAAGTAAGTGAATTACCTGGAATTGACAGATTTGATGGAGGTTTTGAAATATTAAATAATGAGGAACTTGTATTAAGTGCAACACAGGAGGTAGAATGTTTAAGTGAAGAAGAAGAGGATGTTACACTCAAGGATTGCCCCAAAATAATTAGCCACAGTGATGCTGAAAACATGTTTTCCAAGTGCATTGAATGGTACGAGCAACAAGAAGATGCAGACACTACACAGATATTAGTCCTATGTAAGATACGCAACTTGGCAGCAGCAAAAGCCCGTGGAGTATTACAACAAAGGAAAATGACAGATTTTTTTAGGTAGGATTATACTACTGAGCATATACATAATAGTACTGTATTCAATTTTGTTATTTTATCAACATAATAAACAGAAGTCTACAATATTTAATATTAAATACATACTTTGCTGGACATACTTCTATTGATTGCTACCTGTTTAAAATATAGTGCTAAATATCATATACATTATTATCGCCAGTATCTGTCGTGTCTTAGGGGGGAGTGGGGAAATTTCCATTATCCGTCTATTCTCTCAACCGTCACGGTGACTGTCCAGAGACTGACGGATAACGGAGACTCCACTGTACTCAGAGTGTAGTGCTGGTCCCCACACACAAAAAAGGATGACACATTTTTCACACAGTTGCTCAATAGCAATGTTTTGCTGGCTACGCCAGCTTCATCACGTGGCAAATTATAGGAAACTGCAATATGGTGGAAGGGCTCTGTTGGTAGTAAATGTAGCGGCCACGTAACAAACTAGGATGTGGCGGGAAAATTAAAATTTGTCGCTAGGTATGGTTTTGGAGCTGTGATTATCTCATATTGACACCCAGGGGTTACCTGGATTTTGTTATAAATTGATGTGCTAACTCCCAGTGTCTGAGTTCTGAGCTATTACTTGAAGGTGGTAGGGCTCTCACAACTCTGGTGCTGTAGCTGGAGTCAAAACCTTTGTTCTGTGATACTGCATGTGCAGGGTTTGGAGCAGTTGCTATAGCGTTTAAAGCAGTTTATAAGGGGTTCAGAGCAGTGAGATTTGGGCAGCTCTTAACATCAAGATCTTTAAAGAGTCGATGAGAGCAAAGTGAGGTGAGTATGGAGCAGCACCGTAATGCAAGGGCAGAGAAAGCGGGAGATCCCAGAGAAAACCCGGCAGTCACTCCACTAGGAATCAAATCCAGTTTGCCTGGGGGGGAAGGGGGCAAGTAGTCTAACCACTACACCACTGCGGCCCCAAGCGATTGAGAGGAATGTGTGTGTGGCAGAGGGAGGAGCAGTGGAACACGTGGAAGAATGATGGCTGCCCGGAGTTCCAGCGGCCGAGCCAGCAGGCGGGTGGCGACGACTCGATGGTCGAGGACACGGGTGAGCGGAGGAAGGCGATGTCGCGGCCACGCCGCCCCAAGCGCCGGCTGGGAGACCTGGTGCAGGAGGCCGACTCCCAGAGCAAGGTCGTTATGGGCAAGTGAGTGCTGCCACCTCAACAGTGGTGCCCAACATAACAGTACCCTAATATCCTTATTGAGACTTCATTAGCTGTTCTTGTCAGTTCTCATTTATAAGTAATACTAAACAGACTCTCATATTTGCTTGTTTATTTTACAACATAATATGAAGTTTTAAACTGCTACTTTTTTTAACTATGAATAGAATTAACTTAACTGCCGTATTTACTCGGGTACCACCCCCTCATTTTTTTCTGAGATACAAATTTGAGAATGATTGCAGGTCCTACATGGAGATTAAGGTTTAAGAGAAATGTAGTACTGAAAATATGTAGTCGGGTTCGTCATAATGTAGACTGCTTTTCCCTCCCTCTATGAGCATATAGCTACAACAAGGATGGTGTTAGCCATGGTCGGCGTTGGTAGAGAAAAGCAGACCACTGTTAGCCTGGTGGAGTGTGTGGCTTTCAGGTTGTCCACAAGCACACGGCCGACCCAGCTGGCAAGCAAGTCCACATTTGAAGTTTTTGTTAAAGTTGTTCATTATTTCCTTAGGCAATTAACTTTTCAAAAGTTAATACATTAACATAAGCTATGGGTATTTACCTACTTATGCATAATTACATCAAAGTTGTGATGTATAAGTAGCATTTTCTGTTTAAATATTGTCTCTTGTTTGCATCGCGTTCAGACTGTACCGGACATCAGACAACTTCCGCTAATGTTATTAATTGCGCTGAAGGTAACAGTGGGTAAATAGGGTATAACTTGTGCCACATATCGTTTTTTAACATGTATAGCTTGTACTATAGAGTTGTTCACCGAAACAAAAATATTTTTAATTCAATATGGGTAAAAAATATTTTCTGGGATCAGCATTCTTAGGGTGCAGGCCAACCTACCACCTGTCCGGCTGTGTAGCCAGCATCCTCGCTCTCCCCCTTCCTCCCCCATGCTCCCTTCGCAACCCCCTCGTTTTCCCTGCATCCCATGTACCAACATCGGCCGCAGACTAGAGTTGGAGGTTGGTTCACATCGGCCCAGTGGCAGGACGTTACTCTGCACGAGCACGCTCCAACT
This sequence comes from Clitarchus hookeri, assembly GCA_002778355.1. Classification (NCBI taxonomy): domain Eukaryota; kingdom Metazoa; phylum Arthropoda; class Insecta; order Phasmatodea; family Phasmatidae; genus Clitarchus; species Clitarchus hookeri. Next base: position 107,336 of record NQII01004292.1, on the reverse strand, counting down.
TCAACTTTGTTTACTAGCTCCAAGCCTTACCACTTACCATTAGCTTTAGCCACAATGCTATACCCTTGCACTCACATGCCAAGTCCGCAGTATGTTGGGGTTACCCTCATCCCACTGTCTGTCATCCGGGACGACATCATGCTCCACCCTGCTAGGATCAGTTAGCAATCTAGGTCTGCCTATTCAGATCCTGGAATGGGTACAGGAGCTGGTTATGTTAATTTTCCAATAAAACAGACATAAAACATCATAACTGACTTACTCTACCAGCTCTCTGTCGTTCAACACCTGTTTCTCTGCTTTAATTCCTGTTTCATCCCACGTCCGCGTACACTTTAGCTGGTGTTGACATAGGCTCTAATTTCCCTTCATCCTTCACGCTTGGTACACCAAGCATCCCTCTTGATGCTGGGGACCGGAGTATGACAATAATCGCACCTTGGTGGTCACCGTCAGAGAGGACTATTTAACTACTGTTGCAACCTTCAGCGGAGTACTTGATGTGCTGGCGATAACCACGCCCTACCTGAGTACTTGCTGGTAGCCGACAGTGAAGGTAACCCCAAACACACTACGTACAAACCTCCCCACGTAGAATCAAATTGTGTGCGATAATCACATGCGGGAATTGTGCCGTGCGATGCCACTGGTCGGCGGGTTATCTCTGGTATCTTCCAATTCCCCCGCCCTTTCATTCCGGCGCTGCTCCATTCTCACCTCAATCACCCTCATCTGCTCTCCAGGCCTCTATGTTAAGAGCCGCCCAAATCTCTCCACTCCACTGACTGGAAATATTACTATTTCCATACAGAAGTAATAAGGCTCTTTGCTTGCTCGTCATCCGCCAACTAAGCTGGTGGGCACTGTGCAGTAAGGGCGGTGTTATGTTGGCAGTACTGAGCTGACGAAGCTGTGGAACCTGAGTGTGAGCAACCTGGACGCATGCAAGTCGAAGGAGCGGGACTTCCTCCCTTCGCTGGAAGGCTACTTTGAGGACGCCATGGATCAGGCTGACCCCAGTGCCATGGTTGACGACCAGTACAAGTGAGTACAGGTTTGCGAATCAGCATTTTTTTAAATCAAAATTAATGTTGAATCAAAAAAATATTATTCCCAAATTTTTAAGCTTTTTTTGAATTGAATCACGTACATACTGTATTTTTAGAATTTTTCATTCATGTTGGATATTACACACTTTTGTAGAGACAAATGGCATTTATTTCAGTGCTGAATTTTCAAATATATAGTCATGTAATATTTTAATTCTAGCATATTTTTAACAAAAATTATTTATAGTATTTCTTACATTTTTCAAGAATTTTGTGTATACAGAGACCTACAAAAGATAAAGAAAATCCAAATACTTTTACAGTTTATAATTGATTGTAAGCAGACACCGAATACAAGCAGACCACAAAGTTTAAACCATCTCAAAAAGGAAATAATATGTCACAGGATGCAAGTGCTGTGTGGGTTCAGTCAGCTGAGAGCGCACGGAGACGTTGTTCAGGCAGTGTTCTTGGCGTGCATAAGGTTGTGGAGGAGAAAAGTCAGCATATAGTGCAGGGGCAGGAGGTGTGAAAAAAAGTGGTTGCGGCAAGGGAAGGGTATGTTTGTGAAAGGATACAGTGCTATGCTGGCAGGGACAAGACACCTACCGAATCCTGCCAGAAGACCCTACAGCCAAATTCTGTGACCACATCAAACAGTTTCTTGCATCCCAAGGCCTGCTCCAGGGTCTTTCTCACAAATTGATCCAACTTCTGACCCCAAAAAAACTCACTACACTTGTCCTGTACTTGCTTCTGAAAATCCACAAACAACAGCTACCTCCAGGATGCCTCATTGTTTCGGGATGCAGCATCCCTACAGAAAGGATTTCGACACTCGTGGATGCTCACCTTCAACCTTGGGGTACAGATGCTCCCATTGTACATCAAGGACTCCGGCCACTCTTAGAATGCCTGAAAAATCTGGACACTATTCCTTGAGAGTTTTACACCATTATTCCCCACTCATTAGGACTGTCTGCAATAGAATTGTACCTCAACCAAAGACCTCCTAACAGTAAACCTTCCACAGCATTTCTGGTCGAACTGGACTCACACTAAGCAACAGTAGTTTCAAATCTCAAGACAAGCTCTACCTCCGAAATAAAGACACAGCCATGGGTACCCGCGTGACCCCCTCTTACACCAGTCTGCTCATGGACAAACGAGCAAAACTTTCTGAAACACTAGCCATTTCAGCCACTCTGTTGGATGCATTTTATAGATGACATCTTCATGATCTGGGATTCAACTGAGGACAATCTCATCCACTTCCACAACAACCTTAACTCACACAGCTTGCCTAAGTTCGCCTGGACCCACTGTACATAACACACCATATTTCTGGATGTGGAGCTAGCTCTCCACAATGGCAAAATTGAAACAGCTGTTCGCATTAAACCCACTAACCACCTTCGATACCTACATTTTGACAGCTACCATGCCAAGAAATCTCTGCCGTACGGTCTTGCCACCAGAGCTAAATGCATCTGCTGCACCCAAAACGACTTAAACAGACAATGTGATATAGAAGCCAAAACATTCCTCGATAGAGGGTACCCCAGATCCCTAGTTTAGAAAAAGATTCAGCATGCTACTTCAACCAGAGATTCTCAAATAAAGATCAGTAACTCAGATATCGCTCTTGTTGGCCCTTACCACGAGGACATAGACAAACTCAAAACCATTCTCAACTGCGGTCACCAAATCTGGCTTTGTCACCACTCACTCAATACTTGTTCTACAAAACACCCAGATTGGTCTTCAAACGACCCCCCAACTTTCAACCAATTGGCGCACCCCAAATTGCCACCCAATGCCACTGTAACATTGTGATTTTTCAGGTGCTATATTTGCCTTATGTTTTGCAGTTTTGCAGGTATTATATATTTATATATGATTGCAGATTGTGTTGACAATTACAATTAATTTAATATAATTTCCAAATTAAGCTTTATTACCTGATTTAAACGAACTGGTGTGATTTTGGATATATTACACATTTATTGACATAGAGATCATTTGTTGGTTATATTTCATTTGTTATTAGCGGGTATAATGTATTGTTCATTTATTCCCTAGAGAGTATTAAGCATTGCATTTTGTAAATCACGTGAACGAAAGAAAAATATCCTGGTTGGCTCTCGTCTCGCTATTCCTGGTTGGAGAAGAAATAGGGCTCTTGGTCAGACGACAGTCAATCAGAGAGCAGATAACAACAGAAATGACTATTAAGTTCTAAGTTGAACGTTTTTCTTTAACAGAACTAAGACAACCACTATCAAGAATGGATGAGTTGTGCCGTAGCACAAATAGCATTAACACAGATTGGTTCGGAAGCTCTGTATTTTAAATAAACAAGTACATGAACTCTGCAAGGCACCCTTTAGGCATCATTCAATTTAAGTATCACACAGAAAAAAACATTCAATTATACAAAAGCATTACAATCAAATCCTCTTGCGATCACAAAAAAATTTGATGAATATATAAAATTGAAATACAACTTGCAAAGAGTCAAAATGGAAAATTACTGTGTACCAATCTTTAAATAACGATTAAAACTATTATCAGAAAAACTTGACTCGATTCCATTTTATAGCCGACTGGAAAGAAGGGTAGCAATTCGAGCCCAGTGAAGCCTCAGTTTCTTAAAAATGCACACATTAAAATTACTATTTAAATAAATATTATTTTGGGCGGAGGCAGTCAAACGATCCATCAAAGCTCCAACTGAATAAAACTGTTGCAAAATAACCACATTTAAAAGCATAATACGTAAAACAGCCCAACGCGAGAGTCATGGACTCCGCAAATAATTAAAAATGATTAAATCTTGGATGTTGAACAAGACAATACACGACACGTTAAAACAAGGAGACACAGTACCACTGCGTTTTAGTTTAACCGAAACAGAATTTTGACCATCAACTGAAACCACAATTTGGAGAAAAACTAGTATTACTGCTCACCCAAGACAAACACAACTATGCCACACAAACCACTACAACATTTAAAAAGAACCCAACAAACACACAGGAAACGTCCACGACTCACCGTTAATTACGCCCTAATGCTCTGCGGCTTAGGCAACAAGTCTGATTCATGTGAGCCACCTCGCGACATGTACGTCCAAGAGGACAAAAAGTGCGGCAGTTAAACCATTTCAATGTTCTCTTGCAGGCGACATATCATGCGATGGCAGGGCGTAGAATAGGAAGAGCCCCCAGCCATGCAGAGACTTAAATAAACTATCAGAACTGAAATAAAAAATTGTGCTGCACGAGCGGGGGGAAAGTGTGGGAGGGAAACAGGGGAGGAAAGAGGAGGGGATCCGAACCGAGTAAAGAGTATACCACTGTGTCAAGTTGGAAGCAAAGAAAATGTCTAGCGCGACGGGCGCTAGCATTGCAGCATGATTGAGATTGATAAGTTTTAATTGATGAAGTAGTAAAAAGTTTAATGTGATATTTTGTCAGCCAGTTGCATTCAGTGCCACGGTTAATTTATAAATAGCCTCTGCGTAGATACGAACAACTTTAAACTACACTATCTCTCCTTTTTGACGAGCAGATGCCAGTTTTAATCATGAAATACTTTACTATTATGAATGAAACTTTGCTATCTACAATTTCTGTGAATTCCTTAATACTTCCAAGTTTCATACATATTCACTCTTAAAATTTTTTGTAAATATAGTATCCGAACACTTTTAATATTAGAGGAAATCAGTACCGCATTCAGTCGACTGCAGCCAGGTCGGTATTTGTAGTTGTCTCAATACAAGTCCAACCTGCAAACTCAGCTTTTAAGAACTTATTTAAAAATTAGTTGCACCCATGTTGAGGAAAGTAAGCTCATTAGTTATATCAATAATTTCCCCTTAAAGTTATAATTATTAGCCTAGCAGCCTATTCCCACCTCATCAAAACTTAAAATTGGATAATTTTTTCACCTAACAATTTTACGAATGACATTGGTTGCGTTATATGTACACACACCACCGATGTTACGTTCGATGGAGACAAAGTCTCGTTGCTGCAGTTAGAGTACTTGTGTTGCGGCAGAAGGAAGCGACATGTGCCGGTACTGTGTGCAGGAAGATAAACGACGGCAACTTTGGGTGGCGCGCCTTGCGGCTGTTGGCGCGCAGGAGCCCACACTTCTTCACACAGAGCAACAACCCCATCAACAAGCTGCCCGACTACCTGGAGATGATGATCAAGAGGATCATGAAGGATCGACCGGTGAGCTTTCTCAACACAGCTGCTTCATGTACATACTGTAGTTCCAGTCGTACTAACTCACGTCACGTAAAGAATGATAATACGTCCAGTATGTGGTGTGATCAGTACCTAAACTAAAATACCCTTTTCGCACCAAATGTATACTTAACAATGTTTTGGTCACCAGCCATTGTTGGGACTGCGATGGTGTAACAATTAGACTACTCGCCTCTCACCTAGGCGAACCGGTTTAGATTTCCGGCGGGGTCGCTCCTGGATTTTTGCATGTGGTAATAGTGTTGGACGATGCCACTGGTCAACAGGTTTTCTTGCGGACCTCCCGTTTTCTCGACTTGCATTCCGGCGTTGCTCCTTACTCACCTCACTTTACCCTTATTTGCTCTCAAGACGTCAATGTTAAAAGCCGTGCAAATCTTTCCACTCTCCACCGGCTGTTGATATGCTCAGTTTCTCTTATGAAGACTTTTTTTGACAGTTCTAAGAAAGTAGTGCCGGTGTTGTTTTGTTACTGTATCCCTCTGCCTCAGCTGTTCTGACACACAGACACTGTGCTGTTTAGTGACTGCGATGCTACATGTGCAGCCAGCGTTGCTTTACAAAGTATCTAACTTTCTCACAGCTGAATCTGCAAATTCCAAAGTGTGCATTTTCAGAAACTATTTTTAATTTTTATTGAAAATTAAAATGTTGGAAAGCATAATGTATCTAGTGCAGTGTTATACGCAGTTGCTAAATAATTTCAGTTAATATTTTTTGAGTGACTCTAATTTTCCACATACATATTGGTTACTAGATATACAGCATAGATATCTTTAATTTTTTCTGTCATATTAAATGTTTTCTGCCACAGACTGGTTGGCACGAGAATGAGTTTGTATTACGGGGTTCCTAAAGTTCAGCCTCTAATAGTCATTGTGCCAAAAATTCATAGCTAGTTTGTCATTACGAATACATACACTTGGTCTCAGTGAAAAATAACTTGAGATTGACATCTGAACACGCCTTGCATTTTTAGCCTACTTTCCGAAGGAAAGAGAAGCTTATGAGATCACTTTCCTGTCTGTGTGTATCGCCCTTTTCAATTTTTAAATGCGTGATCCGACTTCCATCAAATTGGGTACACACGTAGTACTACGTAAGGACACCTAATTTTTATAGTTTTCGACCACACCAGACACTTACTTTCAAAATTACGGCCATTTTAAAATTTAGGATGATATGTCATCTTGGAAATTATTTGACCGATTTAAACCAAATTTTGTATGCTGGCAGTGCAAGTTGTAAGCTTTGTATTCAGAGGTGAGAATTGGTCCACTATTTTGGAAGATAGCGCCACATGAAAAAATAAAGCTTTTACGTCATACAGGATCCACTGCCCCATGCTACTAGCCCACCTAACTTAATCATATTTTCACATTATTTATTGAATTTTCTGTGTGTGTTACTTTCCATTGCATATGCTATATCACTGAATTCCTCATTGCACGTACTTTCAGATGCTGTTGAAATAAATGTATGTTTCCAGGGGAAAAATCTTATGTTGTTTAATTATTGCTGTCCATACAAATGTTACGAATAGCCACTTTGCTGCAAATGACTTGCCCCCATAAGTAATTTCATTTAGCGAAAACTGCATTTCGTGATCTGCAACTGTTCCGGAAATTTTGGGAGTGTCCACGTTAGGCAGACCAGCCTGTATATTAAAAACTATTCAAACAATTATCGCCAAATTTGACACGTAACTAATACTATGATAGGCCATAGAAATATTTGATGTTTGTTTGATATAACTACCATACTGTTCAACAATTTCAACCATATTTTGTACGCTAACAGTATCAATTACAAGCATCGTATAAGCCAAAAAACAACCACAGTGTCCACCATTTTGTAATAAAACACTACATGAATTAATTAAGTTTTTGTGTAATATCTGGGGAAAAAATTGACAGATTGCTACCAAGTTTGGCAAACAAGTAGTCTGCGGCAGTTGATATGTACAAATATGTTTCAAGTATATCAGACACTTATTTTGAAAATGGGTGTCATTTAGATATTTGAGCATAGTATGCCATATCATATCTTTAAAACCACGTAATCAATTCCAACTTAACTTTGATACTGGGAGTATATATTACACACACAAAATGTGCTACACGGAACCTTGTTTGTCCTCCATTTTGTAAGATAGTGCCACGTGAATAAATGAAGTTCTTATGTCATATCTCTGGAAGCAATTGACAGATACCTACCAAATGTGGCAATCAAGTAGTACTGCAGTAGGTGATGTTAACCGGTATGTTTCGGGTATATCCAAAACTGATTTTAAAAATGGCGGCCATACAGCTAGTTTAGTTTTGTATGTTATATTGTTGAAACCATGTAATTAATTCCAATGAAACGTTGTATGCTGGCTGTATATATTACAATCATCAAATGTGTGCACACCAAATCTTTTTGTCCGCCAGTTTGTAAAATAGTATCACATGACAAATTAAAATCACGCAATATCTGAAAAAAGAACTAATTTCTACTAAATCTGGCAAACAAGTATCTCTACGGCAGGCCATGTAAACTGATAAACTTTGAAAGGGTCGGACACTCATATTTTCAAAATGGCATCCATATAAACATTTTAGCTCAAAATTTTTTGTTTACCAAACTGCGAAACAAATTTTATTTATCAAAGATGTCTATGTAATGCCTCATTTCTCCGACATTTTGTTGATAGCCCCATGAAATAATAGTTATTATGTCGTATCTGTGGAAAGAATAAACCAATCTCTTTCAAATTTTGTGATGAAGTTGTACTGTGGTAGGCCATATTAATTTATTATTTTTAAGATTGTAAATCTCTTATTTTCTATATAGTGCCTATACTTTTATCTTAGTGTGCTATATGTATGAAACTATGCTATACATTTAAATTTAACTTTGTATATTGTATAGATAACAATCATTGAATCTTTTAATACATAAACTTTTTGTCCTCCATTCATGAAGATTGTCACATGAACAATGGAGGTTTAATGCTAAATCTTGAGGACCAATCAACCAATTTATACCAAAATTTCACGCATGTATTGCTACAGTAGGGTATTTAAATTAACATGTTTAATGTGCGGCAGGCATGTTTTAATGGGCTTTATATAAATATCTTAGTTTAATTTGTTATATCTGTGAAATGTTTCAACAAAATTCAACCATATTTTGTACGTAAACAGTATCAATTAGAAGAATCAGAAATGCATACACGGATCCTCTTACCCCCCCCCCCTTTTTTTTCCTTCTTTCTTTCTTTCTTTCTTTCTTTTTCTTTTCTCTCTCCCACGAGTGGCATTATGGTACACCATGAAAACTCATGTGTTGTTAGTGGCTCAGAGACTTATTTTCAAAATGATGGCTGAGTGAATATTTCAGGTTAGTGAACCCTATCATTCAAAACATTAGACTGATTACATCCGAAGTTGATGCTCATTATCCACTTTAACACTTTTTCTCACATTTTTTAATGTACATATTCAAGAAGACATAGGAAGACTTCCTAACACTTTCCAAAATATTTGATGATTCTACCTAAAATTTACCTCCTGCATTTTTATGCTTTTAGACCACATTTGAACATACTGCAACACATTTTTGACACTTTCCGACGTTCTTACCACATTTCCTTTGAGAGAATTTTTTGATAAGACTTGAAAACAAAGAGTGGTGATGGCAGTGTTGCGTGGGCACGTGTGTTGAGAGAGAGGTATGCCGGCATGTGTGTCGTAGATGAGCGAGGACTGCGTGAAGATGGAGCCGGTACTGGAGACGGAGGCCACGGGGGTGGGCGAGGCAGAGGAGGAGGAGCTGCTCAAGGAAGACGACAAGGAGGAGGGCACTGAGAACTCTCATATGCGCCTCTTCACCTCCCAGCAGCTCGACTGCCTGGCCGTCCAGTTGGCCGCACACTGGAGGAAGGTCGCGCTCAAGCTGGGCTACCAGAAGGATGAGGTGAGTGCCTGCCTGCCCATCAAGACTCCCAGCGGTGGAGCCTGTACCCTAGTGATCCATAGTGCGCTGTGTTAGTAGCCCAACTTCAGTCAAGTCCATGTCACTCAACCACAAGTGATGATTCTTGCTCTTTGGGGGAAGAGTTAGACATCGTCTTGAAATTGTGTATATATATTTTTTGCCATTACATATATTTTGACGTTAATTTTTTTAATTTTAACAGATTTAGGGCAAAAAACGTTAGCAAGATTTATCTTTTGGCTTCTTGTATTTCTATCCCTTCTGTAGTCATCCTTGAAGGGTAATCACTGATTAATTTATATTTATTGTAATTATTAAACAAATCATGGTACTCCATCAATATTACACTTATTCAATCTTCTGAGCGGTTCACTATGCCTTTTCAAAAAATTAATTCAAATAATGAATGCTGAATACATTTTATGACTGGTAGCACCACAATGATTTCTGTTTCTCTTTTAAAAAAAACACAAATTCTTTTGAATACTGCTTTCTTATACTAAATAATTTTTCTTGTTTCAGACCTGTTAAAATGTGGTTAATAAATGTTTACATTGTGTTTGTTTTGTAGTGTGTCGGAGAAATGGCACTGAGATACATTTGGCATGTGTGTAGCACAATATGTTCATTCAGTGATTGTAGACAGGGTTTGCTTGCTACATCAAAACTTTTAACCACCATTTTTGAATAAACTGTTAATCGATATTCATTGTATATTTTCTGGGGTGCAGCCGGAATTTCTAATTGTTGTATGCTAAAACTGTGCACTGTATTGATTTTGAATCATCATTTTCTGCATCTTGCTTTTTCAGGTCCTATATTCCCATAACTAAAAATTACATGTAACCGTTGTTGAGCCACAGAGTGTTTCAGGAAATATACTATATTTATCTGAATATGCCACAGTGCTTTATTCCGATTTTTACTTGCCTTATTTTTGCTTGCTAAATTTTTGATGTCATTAAATTATGAATACACATGTATATTCTTTCAGTATTTTTTCACAAAGTGCATTAAATTGGCACATTTTTCTTCAGAAGACTCCAGTAGCAAAACCCAGAAATCACTGAGACATGTTGCTTCTCTTGAAAGTCTTCAAGAACCACAAATTGCCCAAACATGAGCACACATTTTTTTATATTCTTGTTTTACTTTATCAGCTGGTGTGCCAATCTTCTGCTTGTTCTCGATCGATATTTCCAGACAGGAGGGTAGCCTCAGTTGAGCTACTGTCGAGTTGGCAGCTATCGTGTTTGGATCTAAGCACGATACTGCTTAGCAAGCCTGTATCCAAGAGCTGACATTTCTGTGTGTTTTTTTTACCAATCCAAGGATTTAAATTGGTAACAAACAGTTCAGCCAAATGTAATTTACTTTCATTAAATAAATAAATAATAAGTTTTTTTGCACTACATATGGTGTAATTACAGTTTAGAAAATAATTTTTTATAATAGAATATACAGTGTGCAAGATAGTGTGTGTCAGCAACCTGCTGTGTCGCTGCTTTTCCCATTTTTCTACAAAAAATATATAATCACTTGTTCTGCATTGTTGTTCAACGCTGAGAAATGCAACATCAGAATTCCGTGCAACGCACTTGTTGGCGCCATTTTATGGCAGCTAATGGCATCACTCTGATTGGCTTGCTGTTCAGTGCAGCGCGTTGTTCTATTGTGCAACAAGCTAAGTAACCATATAATCAATTATAACATGGCCGTAGCTGTAGTTAGTTGTTATAAATTTCATATTGTTATTCAAAATTTAATGCCATTTTAACATATGTAACCCGATGCAGTGCATCATTTTATTCTTTTTAATTACAGGTTTCAACATTGGGTGGGTTTTATCTTGTGCCAATCGGTACAGTTGAAAAACCTTACCACTGGCTTACTATTTACCAGTATCTTTGTTTTCTTTTAAGAAACATTCACATCTGCAAGGATTTCTTTAGACTGGCTTCAAATGCAACTTACCACACTGATTTTTCATGGCTTTTCAAAGCCTTTTTTCCCATGCTTTCAATATTTATTGTAGTTTTGCACCGCTTGCTAGTTACAGAATGCCTACATTTAGGGTCATCTTTGACTCTTGCAAATTGCAGTACATGTTTATGGTTATACAAAGTCGTACTCAGCTTTGAAAAAATTGCTAATATTTCACTTTCCAAAACACTAGTTCACACCTTTATCACTCTCGGTTACTATCACAAGACTGCACTTTCAGTCTCACCATTTTGCCCAGAATTAAACGTGCACAACTATAACAATTAGAACAGTCACACAATGCATGCACACATTGGCGTACTCCAAAATCAGTAAAATTTTAATATTTTTTTATGTAAAAATATTTGAGGCATCACTGTTTGATCACTGGTTTCCAGAATGGCTTTGCTTACACTATTCAATGTGAATAAATTAATTAAAATTCTCATACAAACACCAAAAAATCTCATATCCTGTTACCAAATCTAAGCATATTGGTGAGACTACTTTTTCGAATTTTTGCTTTTATGTCAGTTTTATTTTAATGAAAAGGTTATTTTACATAGTCATATATTATTTCCTTTTTATTGTTTCAGGAAATTGTTGTACAAAAGCGTATGACACTTACCTATTGTAAATAGTAATACACGTACCTTGAACTGTTATGCCTTTACAAGAAGTCACATACATTTGGCAACAGTGGTGAGAATTGCACAAGCAAAACGGTGATGGCAGCATTGTTTCCAGCATGCCCGAAAATATCTTCATGTTTTAAGAAGTTCATTTGTTTACAATACAGATAGACATACCAGGCAGGCAAACAAAAAAATTCCCTGTAGCTTGCAAAAGTAATATGTTTTTCTCTCGAAATCTCAAGAGAAATAAATTCACTGCTTATTCCTGGTTTCCTGATATCCCTGGGTAGGTAGCCATCCTGTATTTGTACAGTCCAGAAACACCAAAATTGTGTTTTTGACGTGCTACGTTGTAAAGTTCCGTCTTTATAATATTACCGCCTCACAGGTAGGCGCCATATTGTAACGTTGCGGAAGTATTACTTGTTGCCACAGCTTGCTCATAGGTAGAATACGAGACTCAGTACCAGGTGACACCGATTAAGTAAAAAGAAGAAATTCCAGATTAGTTTGCTTTATACTTTATTTATCATTAAAGTTTCACAGTGCTGCACAGACGACTTTCCAGTTTGCAGAGTACGAACTTTCACAATTAGTTATCCCAGTGCAGAAAACAGCGCCACAGTAGTTTACAGTTTGTT
>NQII01004292.1:37017-93028 GCA_002778355.1 Clitarchus hookeri | reverse complement strand
ATGGTTTTCTACCCCCCTCTTCTTCACAAAATGGAATTACTGTTTCACCCCCCATTAGTTGTATTGTTTTATTGGCATAGTTAATAATAGCTTGATATTGTCTCAACCAATCAGACCCTATTACTGCCTCAATACTCAATCCCTTGACCACTAAAAAACTTATCCAAAAACACTGTTGTCCAAAAGTTATTTCTATCATTACTTGTCTTTTCACATTCTTATTTCTGACCCCTGTTGCACCCACTATAGTTACATTTGCAACTGCAATACTAGGTAAATCTGACTTAATGATTTCTTTAATAGTGTTCTCACATTGTTCTGATATAGCAGTGATTTCGCTTCCAGAATCAACTAATATGGGTAACAATATCTGCTCTTTACCTGCGACTGTCCCTATTATCACTGGACATCCATTATTTTGACCATTTTCCTTTTCTTGTTCCCATTCTGTTCCTATTAATTCTGATCCTGATTTAATGAAATTTTGAGTAGACACAATAACAATTTGTCTCTCGCAACTATTTTCTGCCCATGCTCCTATTGTAGGGGTAGGCTCTGGGCCGTGGCCCTCCCCTCTAATTTGTTTAAATGCGGGGCTGAAGGTGAGGGTTGGGGACTGAGATTTGGATATCTTTGCTCCGATTTTTCACCTTCCCTTTGGCCTGATCCAGTGCCTCTGTAGNTCTGTTCCTATTAATTCTGATCCTGATTTAATGAAATTTTGAGTTGACACAATAACAATTTGTCTCTCGCAACTATGTTCTGCCCATGCTCCTATTGTAGGGGTAGGCTCTGGGCCGTGGCCCTCCCCTCTAATTCGTTTAAATGCGGGGCTGAAGGTGATGGTTGGGGACTGAGATTTGGATATCTTTGCTCCGATTTTTCACCTTCCCTTTGGCCTGATCCAGTGCCTCTGTAGTTCCTGTTATCTCCCCAATTCCTGTTATTTCTCCAAACCCGTCCTATGTATCGGTTTTGAACTTCCCTATTGTAATGACCTTGGTACCTCGCATTACCCCCTTGACGATAATTAATCTCACCTGGTTTATATCTGTTTTCCTGGGCTCCTATCCCCTGTGCAGAACAAAGGACAGGGGAAAATAGTAAGGATACCTTCTGATACGGTTTGTGCCCATAATTCTTGTCACCATATCTACCGTCCCATTCATCTCGCCTATCAAAAGCCTCAAGAAGGGCCACAACTTCATCTATTCTCGTCGCACGAGACCCTATAATTCCATCCTGTACCCTCGCAGGGAAATGGTGCACTATGTGGGTTAGAAACCTTTCCTCTGTTATTGGACAATCCAAAAATTTAGCCTGCAGGTAAAGATTTTGCAAATACTCGGCCCAGGGGCCACCCCACTGTGAGTGCTGTCCTGTAAACAACTTTTGCAAGAATTCATCCTGCTGCAATGTACTCCAGTATTTTTGNCCTGTACCCTCGCAGGGAAATGGTGCACTATGTGGGTTAGAAACCTTTCCTCTGTTATTGGACAACCCAAAAATTTTGCCTGCAGGTAAAGATTTTGCAAATACTCGGCCCAGGGGCCACCACACTGTGAGTACCTTCCTATGAATAAATTTTGCAAGAATTCATCCTGCTGCAATGTACTCCAGTATTTTTGCAAAAACGCTGCTCGAACATCTGCATATTTGTTCCATAATTGTTCTCGATTGGTAGCCCATTGCTTGGCTGCACCCTCTAATCGCGAGACAAACAGATTTAGTTTGTTTTCCTCAGAACATGCCAGCTGCTTTATAGCCCTATCACATTTTTGAATGAACTGTATTGCATGCACACCCCTCTCATTACCATAAAATTTAGGAACCATCTTTTCAAAACTATTTGCATCCTCGACAGCGAGACCAACATGCCTACATTCTAACCCTCGTCTGTCGCCTTGTCCAGAATTATATACTGGTAAAATTTCTTCAACTATCTGTGTTTTGACTGTCTCTAACCTTTCTTCCCAATGCTGTTCTAATCCCTGTATCTGCTCCTCTACCTTTTGGACATTATTTTCTACTGCATTTGTCTTATGGTTTACTGTTTGAAAGTTTATCTCTATATTATGGAATTCCTTTCGTAGACTTCCCTGAATTTCTGTCATCTGTTCTTGTGTTACAGTCCTTTCCTTTATTTGNTGCACATCCCTCTCATTACCATAAAATTTAGGAACCATCTTTTCAAAAGTATTTGCATCCTCGACAGCGAGACCAACATGCCTATATTCTAACACTCGTCTGTCACCTGGTCCAGAATTATATATTGGTAAAATTTCTTCAACTATCTGTGTTTTAACCATCTCTAACCTTTCTTCCCAATGCTGTTCTAATCCCTGTATCTGCTCCTCTACCTTTTGGACATNTCCATATTATGGAATCCCTTTTGTAGACTTCCCTGAAATTCTTTCATCTCTTGTTGTAATACAGTCGTTTCCTTTACTTGTCTGCTTTCATTTTCTAGTCTGGTAATTAGACTACCAATTTTATTTACTTGCGTTTGCAGAACTACGACCGACTGTTTATTTTCTGTTAACTTAACCTCTAATGCTTGTGTTGTTTCAAACGTTTTAATGCCCAACTGCTCTACCTGTTCTTTAGTTTCCTGTATTCTATTTTCACATTGTATTGTCATTTGTACACCCCAGTTGTCGAACCTGTTATTCAATTCTATGAATTTGTTCTCACTCTTTTCTGTTTGTCGCCTAATTTCTTTCCCTAATTCCTGTTTCAGCTCCTGTTTAAACTCCTGTTGTTCCTTGTCATTCTCCTGTAAGGACAACAGGATTTTATTAAACATTTCTGTCTGCCTATCCATTTCCTGTGACTTATCTGGGGCATTTCTTCTATATACTTCCTCTCTTATTACTTCGCTATCGGCTATTTCTTCGTGTAAGCCTACTTCGCTGTCTGAATAATGTGCCATTTCTATTCCCGATTGGTTGTTTACAGATCCTATATATAATTCCGTATCAGACTTGCTACGATTTCTTATCAAACTATGTGACATGACCTTTAACCTTTGTTTAAAAAAAATAATACAATTCTTAACCTAGATAACTAAACAGAAACCTAGATAACCTAACAGACGACGTTATTTTGATGGCTTCACTGTTGATCGGATGAGTTCTTACTGTTACTGTTGTTAATGAATGANCGGATGAGTTCTTACTGTTACTGTTGTTAATGAATGATGCCTCGTCCCTGAAACTTCGGCGTCGTGTTGCTGGGAACCTGTACTGGAACTGCCACTGGTACCGCGTTATTGTGCTGCTCGATGTTTGTAAATATCGTAGATATCTCGTAGAGTCGTCTTCAAGTGTGGTTAATCGTGCCCCACTTTAGGCGCCATGTTGTAACGTTCGGCACTTGTTACTGCCGACTGTTTACGTTGCCTCGGCTTGCTCAATCAAAGGTAGTAACACGAGACTCAGTACAATTGAATGCCGGTTTATTAAGAAAGAAGTTCCAGAGTATTTTGTTATATACTTTATTTATCATTTGAATGACACAGTTCACATACGAATGTCCAGTATGCAGAGTACGAACCGTTCAGAGATAAATATACAAGTACAGACCAGCGCCACAGTGGTTTACCATTTATTAATGTCTCAAAACTTGCATCGCAAGACTAAGTTACGAAGGCAGGAGGGATGTTCGTTCCCTCCTGGCACCCTAACGACCCCCCACACCGGCGGAAATAAGTTGATAGAATTTAAGTGACGTTAAATTGAAAATGAAATGCGAACAAAAGGTCTTACGGTCACGGGTGCTTGCCGGTGTAGGTGAAATTCTTCATGCCTAACGCGTCTTCACACGCCCGATGCGCCTTCTTCGACGGTTGGTGACTTTCTTCTTAGGCGATAGGCACCACCAGTATATATTAGGCAGGCCTATCCCCCCTTTTCCTAAGATAAGCGCAAGGCCTCCGGCGATGCCAGTAGCGTCATCCAAACTACGCTGTGTCTCGCGCTCACAACATGTTGTTGTACTCGCAACTGCGTCACGTCGCAGCCACATAACCAAAACAACAACTTTCGAAAACCTTTCGAAACTAGACGGTAAACGGACGTAAACAGCAGATGTCCGCACACGTCTGCTCGACCAACAAACACGGGAAACTAGCCACCGCGGCTTTACTTGAAACTTGATAAAATATTACAAGGCTTTCCAAAGCTAAATACACACTAAAGAATTTACACTCGTGTCCCGAAAAATTAAGCATATTGCATCATTACAACGTATTATGCAACCAATATGCAATCTAAAATTATTTTTTTGTGTTGGAACGGTATTTGTGAGTAATGTCTACATGTTCAGCCGTAGTTTGTACAGATATAAAATAACAAATTGTTTGATGACCAGCACCTTTAAGTACTGCGATATGTCACAGGAGTTTCAGTGATGTACTTTGAAGTGTAACTTGGTTAGAGATGTTTGTTGTAACAAGGTGTCCTTGTATGTAGAGTTTGTGAATGTGATGAGTGGTGTGCCAGAAGTGTCTGAAATGTCTCCGTGCGCAGGTTACGTTCTTCGAGAGCGAGCATGCGACAGAGGAGGAGCGGGCCAGGAACATGCTGCAGATCTGGTCTGGGGACGAAGAGGACGCCAGCCCCGACAACTTTGCATACCTGCTGGAGGGCATGGGGTTGTTGGACGCCGCGGCCACCCTGAAGGCACCATCGCCGTGACGACCCCGTCGCAGTCGCAAGCCGCCCTCCTTCCCTCGAGGCAGATACTAGCACGGACGTTGTTTCTGCTTTGTACAAATCTTCTACCAAATCCTGTCTCTTTATAACTTCTGCATCATGTTTATAAGGTGAATAAATAAATTGAATTAATCCTTCACGAAAGCTACATTTTCTTAATGCAATGCATCATTATTATAAGACCACAATCTTAAAAAAGTCTTTGCAAGGCTTCACATGTAAAAAATCAATTTTTTTACTCCTCTAACAAATTTTTAATTACTGCTACAATAATTACATTAAATTTAATTTCAGATATACATTCATTGCCATAAAAGTAGCCTTACCCAGGACACATTTACATAAAATCAAACTTCACACAGGACACAGATAGTGGGTTACAACTTCGATACAAATAGCTACAGTGCTAGCATAGATACATGGAGTTGGATGTCTACGAAGTTCGATCACATTGGTTCAGATGGGTAGGCAGTTGGGTGCAACATCTCTCTCACTGATTACACAGCATGCAACTTCGTCCTAGTATTGTCCATGTTACCAGGATTTAGCAGTGTTGGAGCCCCTGGTGGCAGTTCTACCTGCCCAGTCACGGCCTAACTTATTACCCATGATGGTACTGCATATAGGCTATTCACTGTAAAGTGAGCACTTTTGAGAGCCCTCTCATTTGGAATAATAATCAATAAATATATTTAATTTTATCCTTAGACGTTAACTTCCGAATGTAGTGGAATATACACACTGTGTTTATTACTTACATGGCAATATTTAGTTTAAAAAAAGGTGGTTAATGGGTTGAAAATGACTGAAAGTAAAAACTTACTAGGGCCTCAAAAGTGCTCACTTTACCTTGAACAGCTTAAGCCAACTGTTGTCTCTTGTGTATAATTCATTCTATGTGGGGCTATTTTTATGGGAATGAAAGAATATCTGCTGTCAGACGACAGTTATTAAACCTCGTAAATAACTGACCATATGACTTTTTTTACTTCCACAAGAGGTTTTAGTTACAATATTTTGATTCCAAAAGTTCATATATTTAACGCATGTCCAGCCTCTATGATTTTAAAATTTAGACAGTTTTGAAAATAATGTAGTATTGTAATGAATTTTGTAATGGGAAGAAATTGGATAAGAGATATTCTTATTCTTGCATATCAGGTGTCTGTCATCATACCTTTCTGTATCTTGGACAAGAGATGTGACATTTTGAAACAACATACATTCATCTTCTAACTACGTACCTATTTAAGTGTGTAGGCGACATTTTATACTGACAGGAATGCTTTCCCTTGCAGCAAGAATTATACCAAATACGTATGTACTGACCAGAAAACCAATTTTTTTTTAATTTAAGAACAGGAGACGTTTAGAAAATAAATTCCACAAGTAATTGTAATTTTATAAACTATTTTATTTTAACGTTTTGGTTTTTTCTNTTATTTAAGAACGAGACGTTTAGAAAATAAATTCCACAAGTAATTGTAATTTTATAAACTATTTTATTTTAACGTTTTGGTTTTTTCTTCTAAAATTAATTCATGAACTGTGATACGACAGCTAAATATTTTAAACAATCGTGATTGCAGAATTGATTACAAAATTACAAAAAATTCAGTTTGTTGACTTGTTACACATACTTTATTTATGCTTCTACAAGGTTTGTGTGTCTGTGTAAACCCTTGATAACTTTCAAGTCAGGGAATTTTAAATTATTTGTTGAAAGTGAGGGTAAATCAAAGTTAACTGATTCAACCCTAACATATTTTCTCTGCGGTTGAAGTATTCTCAACAACAGCCTAGGCAAAGTGTTTTCAAACTACAGTAGAATGCCAATTTTACAAATACAGCAAATTCTTGAAGTGATTCTCGGGAACCGTCAAACAAGTCCCAAAAATATACAAAAAAATTAAAAATCTGAAACAAATAAAAGAAGTCGCGAGGAAAATTGTCACCAAACAAGCCACAGCTGGTCGCATTCACAATCTACAAGACAAACTAATTGCAGCACATGCAGCATCACACAAAAAATATTTTGATTCCTGCTATTGTACCAGAGTTGTGAGAGCCCTACCACCTTTAAGCAATAGCTCAGAACTCGGACGCTGGTAATTAGCTCATCAATTTGTGACAATCCAGTCAGCAGCCAGGCCTCAACATAAGATAATCGCAGCTCCAAACCATAATCATCAGCTATACCAGCAAATCTTCCATTTTCCCATCGCACCCTAGTTTGCCACCTGGCCGCTAGGTTTTCTACCAACAGCACCCTTCCACCATATTGCAGTGTCCTATAACTTTCCGCCTGATGAAACTGGCCTAGGCCAGTGAAACTGTCACGATTGCGCAACCTCATGAAAAATATGTCGTCCTCTTGTGTATATGTGCCTGTCGACAAGTACTAGACTGTGAGTACTTGAATTTCTGTCCTTTTAAATATATATATATTTAGTGTGTGTGTTTGCCCACTGTGATGAAATATAGGGGTTACAATGTAGCTGCCGTTAATTGATTTGCCAAATTATTTGAGAAAAATATGTTGACAGTTACAGCCGACATGAACTAGTGGTGCTGGGTGCTGCAAACTTTTGCCCCCTTGCGCGATAGGCTTCGCATGATACGTGACATCGCAAAGGGATGATTTGTTATCCACCCACGCCTCTTTCCTCCCTTATCCATTATGACAACTTTCCTACACTCCAAACCTGCGCGCATAGCAACAGAAGGAGCCAATAATAGTGCTAATTATGTCACGCCTTTTGCCTCAGACAGCATCCTTCCTTCGTCTAGTGAGCCTAGCATGCTGGTTTGGCTTACAATTGTATTTACTGTTTTGGATTTTTGGTTTGTGCTTCTGATTTACTGACTAACTGTACATGATGATATTGCTAGTAATTGTGCCATGGTACTGTTCTTTCAAAAATTAGGAGTATAAATGCAGCAGCTGAATGTTATTTATAAGTGTTTCCATTCCATTGCCACTTAACATAAATGTTTGCCATTTAAATACTGCATTGTGTTTCGAAAATTATGTTTGTTCTATATATTGTGGTTCCACTGGTATGTGTAAATAAGTTACGAAATAGAAGAGACTATAATTTACAAAACAGGAAAGACAGTCTACAGTGCTTGTAAAATCTTCCTTCACGCCTTCAGTACATTGTGTGTGAACGCCTGTCTTCAATGCAGAGGTCTTGCTTGAACTGGGTCAAGTTGAAAGCTAATTTCATGGAATGCTGAGACTTGGGGAAATAAAATGAGTTTGTAGTAATAAGGTAACATTTTCAATTTTTAGCATTACTAATGCATCAAAATGCAACATGTGTTTCTGTTCAATAAAAACAATAGGGTTGTAAATGTCAATATGGGGTTCACAAGACACGTATTATGTCTTTTCCAAGATGAAATTAATTATTGAGATAATAATATCAACGTTGATTTTTAAAACTCATTTCTCCCAATAGCATAACATGTTATTAAGGGGTGAGTTCAGCAACATGATGACGTTGGAAATCCGATAAGCACCTTTTGAGATATAGGAGGGTTTTCATAGCTGTATGCATGTGACTGTAGCTGTGACGGGGTAGGTTGCATCATCCGCTAGGAGATGTCCAGCGGAGAGTTCCTACATGTATCTCACTGCACACATTGAGCGGAAAAAATGAAAGTATAAACGTGTTCCGGACATTGCAAAATATGATTTACTGCAAGGTTTCGATGCTTTTGTTGCAGTATGTTTTATTTGTCTGTGCCATCATTCAACAATAACGCCAACAAACAACCTTTCGCATGCACAATGTCTAGTACAATTACTCTATGGGACTAGGAAAATTCATGTGTGCCATTACGTATTTCTAGTCCTGTACAACAGTGGCTAGTAGGTAACAATATTCCTAATGACATTGATAATCACAACTAATCAAGGTTCCAGTATGTTGTAATGAGTTGCACCCCGAGGAGTGACTGGTTATTCTCGTCTCGCATGTCTACATTAAATTACTAGCGCATCCATGTTGTGCCTATGTCATCACTCGCTCAAAACAAGATGTTACTGATAACTAATGAGCCTACTTTCCTCTACATGGGTGCCAGTAAATATTAGTGAAGTTCTTGAAAGCATAGATGGTAGGAAGGCATTGACGTCTCATTGACAGCAATATCATTACAGATGAAACCAGAAAAATGTGAAACAGTACAAAGACATGTAAAATACACTAGTAACTTACCCGAGATTCGAATTCAGAAAAACCTTGTAAAATTAAGCTAGCTTGTAATTAACTGCATCATGGAGGAAGGATTCAAAGTATAAACTTCGGATGTAATCTGTGTAATGTTTTGAATGAAAGGGGTTCACTAACCTGTAATATTTACTCTGCCATCACTTTGAAAATAAGTGTGAGCTACTAAACCGCATAGTTTACATGGCCTACCATATCACTACCTTGTGAAGAATTTAATGTAAATCGGTTTATTGGTCTCGGAGATATGGCATAAAAACCTTATTTTCATAAATGAGCTCATCATACAAAATTGCTTAAAAAGAGGCTCTATACACCATGTTTTTAATAGATAATGCCAGCATAAAAAGTTTGATTGAAATTAGTAAATATATATGCCAAGCATATGAAAACATTTAAATGGCTGCTATTTTTAAAATCATTGTCTGGCCGCATTTAAATCATATAACTGTACTTGGTCTTCTGTAGTTGTAAAAAATTTTGTGGAAATTAGTCGAATTATTTAACAGATACGACAAAATGTTCAGTTTACTCGCCTGACACTACTTTGCAAAAAAATTGTGCAGAAGAGGACCTCTGTAAGTATATCTATTGATTGGTCCTTTAGATATGGTATAAAACCGCCATTGATCATGTGACGATCTTCATAAATGGAGGGCAAAAAGTTCATATATTAGCAGAATATATTGTCATATATACAATATACAAAGTTAAAATTAAATATTTTACATAGTTCCACAGATATGGCACACTAAGCTAAAATGTTTGTATGCGTGCCATTTAGAAAATAAGAGACTTACATACTTAAAACATATAAATAAATACAGCCTACCGCAGTACAACTTCTTCCTAAAATTTGAAAGAAATTAGTTGTTTGTTTACCGAGATACGGCATGAAAACTACATTATTTCTGGTATGGCTATCTTATAAAATGGCGGAGAAATGAGGCATTGCATAGACCATTTTGATGGACATAACTGATACTGTCAGCATACAAAGTTAAGTTGAAATTTGTTTTGCAGTTTCGTAGACAAAAAAATTTGAAGCTAAATATCAGTGTCAGACCCTCTCAAAATGAATCTGTTTTCATAGCATGCCATAATGCTAATTTTTTGCCAAATATGGTAGAAATTGATTGTTTTTTCGGAGATCACATAACTTTAATTCGTCAAGTGATACTATTTTACAAAATGGTGGGCAACAGCGATTTTGTATGTACACATTTGATTGTTGTAATATATGCAGCCATCATACAAAGTTTAATTAGAATTAATTACACGGTTTCGACAATATAACATACAAAACTAAAATAGCTATATGGCCGCCATTTTTGAAATACGTGTCTGACATATGTAAAACATGACATATGTAAAACATATTAGTTAACATTACCAACCGCAGTACTACTTGATTGCCAAATTTGGTGAAAACCGGCAATTGTTTTCCGAGATATTACACAAAAATTGGATTAATTCATGTAGTGCTATCTTACAATATGGCCGCCAAAAGTTTGGTTTTTTTTAATGCTTGTAATAGATACTGTCAGCATAAAAAAATTTGATTGTAATTAATCAAATGGCATGGTAGTGATATCAAATAAACCTAAAATCTTTGTATTTTTTAAAATAAGCATCTAATTGAGTTCAATTACTTACATTTACCTTACCAATCATAGTATCACTTACGTGCTAAATTAGGTGGAAATAGGTTAAATGGTTTTGAGCTATAACAGAAAAGCTTTAATTCTTCATATGGTGCTATCTTCCAAAATGGTTCACCAACAACATTCATGTCTGAATTTAATTCTTACAACTTGCGCTGCCAACATACAAAATTTGGTATAAATTGGTTGAATGGTTTCTGAGATATGACATAGCCCTAAAAAATTTTAATGGTCGCCATTTTTAAAGTAAGTGCCTGGAGTGGTCGAAAACTATGAAAGTCAGGCTTCCTAGCTTAGTACTATATGTGTACTGAGTTTGGTGAAATTCGGTTCATGTGTTCAAAAATTGATGTAGGGGGGAGGCACGCGCACACAAACACACACGCACAAACACACAGAGAGGAAAGTGATATCGTAAACCTTTCTTTTCTTCGGAAAGTAAGCTATATACCACCATGAACCGCAGTGCACATGTCCAGAGATGACAACATGAAGGTAACAGTTGCCCTCAATGGCGTAGTACATGCTTCAACGATGCAGTGCTCTAGGTCATCTGGAGTTGTTTGAACCTGCTGGTATGCATTCTTCTTTACTGTACCCCGAAGATAAAAGTCTAAAGGAGTCAATTCAAGTCAACGTGCAGGCCATATGTTTATGCTTCCACACCCAACCCAGCTGTTGGGTAAAAAGTTGTTGAGTGCGTTTCTAGCTGCAAGTGAGTTGTGTGCAGGACACCCCTCGTGCTAGTACCACCTACACTGACGTATCAGGAGATCAGGTAGCACTTCATGAATTGTGATTGGACTGAGTGTGTGGCCGCACAGTTCAGTCGGAAAGAAGAGAGTCTCTCATTGGGACACACACAGAGCCAATCAGAAACAACCTTTTCAGGCCCTTCAATCAGTCACGCACATGAGTCACCAAATACTATATAGTATGTCCCAGACCTACCATGCCAGCCCTTTTTCTCGAAAACGGTGCATCCAAGTCTTTTCGGGTAAAATGCGTTGCAAACAAACCTGTAAGGACAAATTGAATGGTGAACCATACATTCACTGGAATCTGCTGGAAACCGGAGGAAACAAAGATAACTTCAGAATTTGAAAGGGAAAGATGGTAAAAAATTAGTATAGTTGAATAGAGCTCGTGAAACTGGACATCTTTTGTCTGGAAAGTTTTTTGGTATGTTTCGCCGTTTCGAAGATATCAAAATACTCTCTGTCTGGCACATCTGGTATCGCATCGCGCCACGCCAGCCCAAACGAGGCAAGCGGGAACTGGTGACGCTAAATAGCAGTACTTGCATTTTCCCTATGTTTGTGCCATTCTTCATGTCGAATAAGAGGCATTTTGGAGGTACGTGCACTGTGAAAGGTTTCTAGTGTCGTTTTTACTTTGTTTCTGTTATTCGTGTAGTAATGTCATATTCAAATGAAGAGGCATTTGACATGCTTATGGTGCTCTGCGAATGTCGCCAGGATTACAGACAAGCAGAGCGTGTTTATGCCGGGAGGTATCAAGATCGTCCACTCCGGTGACGACGTGTTTTTCAGCGATTTGCAATAGTGGCCAGGTGCAACCAACCCACAATCGTAACAATCAAGTCAGAAGACGTGTTAGAGATGATATAAGTGCAGATATTCTTGCAGCAGTAAATCTAGACCCACATCTTTCTACTCCAAGAATAGCACGGGATTCTGTGGTGAGGAGAAGTCCCATCTGGAGAATCCTGCACGATGGTGGTTAACATTCCTACCACATTAATGTCCATCAGGCATTCAGCGAAGATGATTTCCAGACAAGAATATCTTTCTGCAATTGGTTTGTAAATCAAAAACTGGACTTCCCAACTATTGTACTATGGATTGATGAGGTCTCTTTCAAATCTAATGGGGATGTAAATATCCACAATGCTCCCTATTGGTCAGCAGAAAACCCTCGTTGGTTACGTCTGCAAGACAACCAGCACATCTGGAGCCTAAATACCTGGTGTGGACTCGCCCATGATCAAGTTATTGGACCTTATTATTTTGATGAACAATTCAATGGTGAGCGGTACTCTGAATTTCTGCACCGCACACTGACTGAGTTGCTAGAAGATGTTCCACTAGCAACATTGTTATTAGGGTGGCTGCAACAAGATGGATGCCCGGCCCATTTTTCTTGGCGGCCAGGCGTACTTTAAATCAGAGTTTTTCTGGTCTATGGATTGGGTCAGGGGGGGCAGTGACTTGGCTACCACGATCGCCAGACTTAACTACCCTTGATTATTTTTTTGGGGGACGCATTAAATACACTGTGTATCAGCAGTGTCTTACAACGATAGATGAAATGAAAGACAGAATTAGAGTAGCATGCCGGTCACTGCCAGCTGCAGATACTTCGGGGTACCCAAAGTGCACGAAGACGGGCACGAATGTGCTTATAACAGGGCGGAAAACATTTCCAACACCTATTACAGTCAACAGAAAACAAGCAAATGTGTTATTTTGTAATAATTTCTAAACAATTGCATTATTTCTGCACTGGGCATGGTGGAATANGTGTTATTTTGTAATAATTTCTAAACAATTGCATTATTTCTGCACTGGGCATGGTGGAATACCAGCATGATGAGTGGCAACTCATGGCAGAGGCCTCAGCCAGGATTGTCAAATTGCGTTAATTTCAAACTGTAAGTTTAAGCAAAAGTTTGTTTCCCTACTAGGTGTACAACATTAAAAAGGTATTTTTATGTACATCATCTCTTCAGCGCCAGGAAGATTTTTGATATTATCGAATCGGTGGCACATACCAAAAAACTTTTCAGACAAAAAATGTTCAGTTTTGAGAGCCCTATTCAACTATACTAATTTTGCACCATCTTCCCATTTTAAATTCTGAATGAAATTACCTTTGTTTCCTCCAGTTTACAGCAGATTCTATACATTAGGGTTCACCATTCAATTTGTCCTTAAGGGTTTGCCTATAAAGCATTTCACCCGAAAAAACTCAAACGCACCATTTTCGAGAAAAAGGGCTAGTACAGTAGATCTAAATTCATGACTCTTATGCTGTCTTTGTTGTATTTTGTTTTGTTCATTGTCAGATTAAATCATTATAATTTTTTGATCCTTTTATGTGTCTATTTATTCTGACTTACAGCAACATTTTTCGCATGTGCTTTTGCTGTTTTCGTATTGTCATAGTTGTGCTGTCCTCGTTTGTTTCTGTCTCGCACATTGCCTGCACAATTTTATTGCATTTGTGTTTCTCATCCATGTATTGTGTTCTTCGTTTTTTTGTTACTTTTTTGTAGTCATTGTAGGCAATGGAGATCCAATCAAATTTCGAATTCAGTTCAATCCAACAAATGTACTGACAAATTGAGGTTCAAAACAATCATTGCGACAATCAACAAATACTGTGGGGACCATCAGATCATGACCATGTCTGTAATTACAGGCTGAATACTTAACATATGGTGTTTCGTCAGCCCCATACCTTGCCATCAAGACTCTCCATCAGCTCGCTGCAGACAAAAAATATCGCTCCCCAGAGGCGCCGTGAGTATTGTTGTCAAATGCATATCTGGATGATGTCACATCAGAATCCTCTTAACTTTGATGCAGCCATAAAACTGTAGAAGGGCTTAACAGAGCTGCTGAAGGTGGGCGGTTTCCGCTTGAGAACGTTTGTAAGCAATGAACCTTTTGAGTTTTCGTGGCTCCCGTCTGACCTGGTACAGAATGATAGTCCCTTGTCTCTTGATAACACCAGCAGATTATCTACAGTTAAGGTTATGGGGCTGCAATGGCATGCAGAATTTGACACCTTCACTTACAGAGTACAGCCAACCACACACACAGCTACCAAACGAACAATCTTGTTGGACATGGCATGAATCTTTGATCTGCATGGTTGGCTCTCTCCAGTTATAATGCTTGCCAAATGCCTTATCCAGCACGTGTGGGTGTGATGTGTCAACTGGGATGACGCCCCAATCTGACATTTAGGCAACTTTTAGCATTACTTCAAAGAAGAGCTCCCCATAGTTTGTTAGATCGCCATCCTCGAGCTTGTACCAGTGCATCAGGAGGAGGCTACCATTCAATTGCCTGTTTTTTTTAAGACAGCTCTGAACCATGCTAAGTCGAAAGTGACTCCTGTGAAGAGTGTTTCATTACAGTGGTTGGAACTTTAGGGTTCTCTGCTGTTGGCCCATGTGATGCACCAGGTAGACGAGTTACTGCTCAAAGATCAAAATCGCTGAACTTTTCGCTTGGACAATCTCAATGGTCGTATTACACTGGATCCACTCCTCACATTATACATGGAAGATATTTTTCGCCAATCGGGTCAGCCAAATCCAGGAGCTGTTGGCATCACATGATTTTTAACAATAATCCCTCAGACTGTGCTGCACACTGTTTGTTTCCCAGTGAGATCATTGATCATGCTCTGTGGTGGGCGGACCCGCCATGGTTGTGCGAGTTACAAGTCCCACATAGCACTGGATATCCAGTAGTAGATACCGTTTGTACCACTTACAGGATACCCATTAAATATTACAAAACCAACAATGGTCATTACTTAGTACATCTAAAAATGTATATAGGAAATCCAAAATATCTATATCACATTTTGTATATTGGGTGGACATTTGGATATCCTGAATGTCAGAGTGACATCCGTCAGATATTCTTTTGATGTATATGTGCTGCATGGGATGTTTTGGCTGCAAGTTGCGATAGTAAAAGATCCTGATGATGCCACGTTGGTTGAGAAACGTAATTTCAGTTTGGCTGCAGTCTTTCTCCCAGCAGATGTTTCACTGCTCCACAAGTTCTCCTCTCTCAAAAGGACCCAGCACATCACTGCCTATTTCATCTGGTTCATACAGCAATTGTGCACAAACAAGCCTAACCACAGAAGGCCTCCAACAGTCGGTGAGCTGCATACTGCCTTGATGTGCTAAATCAAGATAGTGCAAGCAGTCATTTGCTGAAGACCTCCACCAGCTGAGGACCACCCAGTCATACAAGGATACTCTTACCTATTCTAGACCCAAAAGGTGCTCTTCGGGTGGACGGCCGTCTGCATCTGTCAGGTCAGTTCTCCAACAAGAGTTCTGGATTCTGGGTGCTCGGAGTGCTGTTTAGAAGAGACTACAACAGTGTGTTGTGTTTTTTCGTACTCTTCCAACTGCCTTTGCTCCACCGATAGGTAATTGTCTCAGGCAAGCTAAGTCATTCCTCAAGGTTGGTGGAGGGAGACTATGCAGGACCAATCAACATCACTTTGTGCCATCTGAGAAAGGCCCACATTCACACCGCTTACATGTGAATGTGTGTGCACTTTGCCACAAAAGCAGATCACTAGGAATTAGCCTCTGATCTCACAACTTAAGGTTTTTCTTGCAGCCTTTCGTCGTTTCTTAGCTCGCCGTCACCAGTGCTCCAACATCTTCAGCGACTGCGGGACAAATTTTGTTGATGTCAACAGACACCTTACAGGCAGGACACAAATGAATGTTTTGCCCATGCCTTGCTGGGAAATCAAGTGACATGGCATTTTAATCCTTCAGCAGCACCACATTTAGGGGGTTTGTGAGAAGCTGGTGTCAAAGCTGTCAAGTCGTTGCTAATTAAATGTGTTGGTGTTCAGCTGCCAAACATATGAAGAGTTGTACACTCTATTGACCCAAGTGGAAGCCACTCTCAACTCCCGATCTATCTGTGCACTGAGTAATAACCCTAGTGACCTATCCACCTTTACCTCCAGTCATTCTCTGGTGTTAGACACTCCTGGAATTCTNCACTGAGTAATAACCCTAGTGACCTATCCACCTTTACCTCCAGTCATTCTCTGGTGTTAGACACTCCTGGAATTCTCCCTGGTCTGGCATCACAGCGATAAACATCAACAGGCGGTCTCACTGGCAACTTATTCAGCATGTTCATGAAACCTTTTGGAAAATATTGTACCAAGATTACCTCCAGCAGTTGCAACAGTGTCCTAAATACTCCACTTCCCAAACCAACTCCACAATAGACAATCTCAAATGAGGTGGGGCTTAGTACTTCCAATAGAGCCCACGTAGTAAATGCTGCACGACAAAGTTTATATGCTTACAAAACCAACAAATTATCTGAAACAATTAAACAGAAGTTGCATCTTTAGTTATTTTGTAAATGCAGGTGGAACGAGAATCCAAGAAGAAGGTTACAGTTTGTGTAAAAGACGTGTGAAATTTGTGAAATATTTTTTGTAGTGGCATCGNCACTGAGTAATAACCCTAGTGACCTATCCACCTTTACCTCCAGTCATTCTCTGGTGTTAGACACTCCTGGAATTCTTCCTGGTCTGGCATCACAGCGATAAACATCAACAGGCGGTCTCACTGGCAACTTATTCAGCATGTTCATGAAACCTTTTGGAAAATATTGTACCAAGATTACCTCCAGCAGTTGCAACAGTGTCCTAAATACTCCACTTCCCAAACCAACTTCGCAATAGACAATCTCAAATGAGGTGGGGCTTAGTACTTCCAATAGAGCACACGTAGTAAATGCTGCACGACAAAGTTTATATGCTTACAAAAACAACAAATTATCTGAAACAATTAAACAGAAGTTGCATCTTTAGTTATTTTGTAACTGCAGGTGGGATGAGAATCCAAGAAGAAGGTTACAGTTTGTGTAAAAGACGTGTGAAATTTGTGAAATATTTTTTGTAGTGGCATCGNTGAGAATCCAAGAAGAAGGTTACAGTTTGTGTAAAAGACGTGTGAAATTTGTGAAATATTTTTTGTAGTGGCATCGTAACATTTAACTCTTCAGTTTTCTGTGTTCCAGCAAATTATGGGAGATAAAATTTTGTAATGGAATGCTTTTGTAATTTACAATGAGGTAAGTTTTTTTCCTTTAATTTGCTTACAGCATTTAATTTGCGGTTCTTTTCAATAATGTGACATAAAACTCTGCTACTGTGAAATTATTAAGCCTGCGTATTGCGCATATTTCTTAACCTAACCGTATATACTACCTAACAATTGCTGTGACCAGAAATTTTATTTATTTTTCAATGTGGTATTTATTTTGTGTTACATCACAGTTGTCAGCCATTAAAAAATACAGATTCGGTGACTGGAATGTTTTTAGTACGGTAATGCTGAAGTGTGGTTTAAAAGTATAACTGTCAGCTTAAACTTACTGAAAACTACTTATTGTTATTTTTTTTAAATAATGCATGTTTTATGCAATATTCAAAGTACTTACAAATGGTACTTATTCAGAGTAGTGGCTTTTCTGTAGGAAAAGTAGCATAAATGGGTTCTGCACAGTTTACCTTTTTAATATTGAGGAGGGTGTAATGGTAAAATAAGTAGAATGTACTAAATAAAATAGATAAAGGTACGAGCAGTTCGTTCGCCTTGTTTACGTCGGACGCCATGATTTTGGTGGAGTAATGCTGTAGTAACGTAAACAAATGCGCATCTCGCCGTCACCTTGTTGGCTGTGGATGTGTAGACGTCACCGTATGTTAATTGCAGTTTAGATGCGAGGCAGTGCGGTTCGTGGCGAGTGGTGTGTGTTTGTGTGTGTGTGTTGTGCACGTCCGAATCCGACCGTGTGAAGGTTTGTGATTTACAAATGGAGAGTGCAAGAACGAGTGCTTCTGTGCGTAATATTCGGCTCTGTGGCGGGTGTTACTTGGACATTTTAGAAGATCATGGTGTTTTGTAGAGTGAGGTAAGGTGCACGACAGTTGAATTGGCCAAGGACAGTGGAATTGTACCCGCCGCCTACTTAGGTGAGTTAATTCATATACTTCCAGTGTTTTTTACTGTTACTTTAAAGTCCTACTTTAGACTAAAATCGTAGGTTAGATTAAAAATGTAAAATGGTGATTCGCTCTCGTGGGGTTAGGTTCAGTGGGCACATATTACGAAATTGGGTGGACAAATGTTAAATTGAGGTGTTTTTGTATTTTTTGTGGGTATATTTGTTAGTGATTTTACCCCACGATTTCCCATATCTTCATAACCCTCCCCACTATCGTATTTGGGGTTTGTATTGGTAATACGTTAATGCCCGTAGTAAATTCGTGTTCTGTGTAATTAGTAGAGTGGAAATATACCACTTTCCGTGATTTTTCTTTTATTTACCGAAAAACCGCTTCTCAGAATAATTACCAAGCATTTACTTATTGAACAATATCTAAGCTAGTTCAGATGAGACATCCTCTTATTTGTTACATGGTACTTTTTTTTTAATACCTACTAGGCCTATACCAAACTAAAATAAAGTATTGTCACCTCTTCGTAACAGTTTATTATAANTTTTTTTTTAATACCTACTAGGCCTATACCAAACTAAAATAAAGTATTGTCACCTCTTCGTAACAGTTTATTATAAACATAGATGTACTTGTTATTTTTTGTGAAACAGATGACAATTTTTTTCTAACTTTACAATTGTGGCTGTGGGGGCTTATATTTTTAATTTACTTTTAAAACCATTTATCTGAAAATGCGTAGACTTCGGTGACTTAAACTTTAACTGCATAACCGGAAATGTATGTTTCGTTTTTCTACGTGCATTGAACTAAATATCGGCGTGGTACGTAGCACGTACACTACGTCTATATAGGAATTATTTCGTAACAGATGAACCAATATTTAGCTTAAAAGTTATATTTTCGTTCTAGAGGGTGGTACGAAATCCTTAGGAAAGGTGGTGCGACAGGTCTTCGAGCCGGTAGTTTACGAGTGTCGGGATCTGCGCGATTGTGCTACGAGCTAGAAGAGCTACGAGTAGCGCCGGAAGTGACCAGCGGGAGGAAGGGCTGCGACTGCGAGCATCAGAGCAGTGAAGGGGGCGACTGGCAGGCTGGACTNCGGAAGTGACCAGCGGGAGGAAGGGCTGCGACTGCGAGCATCAGAGCAGTGAAGGGGGCGACTGGCAGGCTGGACTGGATGCGTGAGTGAAACACGTTACAAATGATGGCAACAGACAGGCTGAATATGTGTTAATGATGAGCATNCTGGACTGGATGCGTGAGTGAAACACGTTACAAATGATGGCAACAGACAGGCTGAATATGTGTTAATGATGAGCATTGGGTAATGGGAAACATGCAAATTTCGCCAATATTGTTGAAAATGATACGTACACATTTGTATATGCGTTTAAAAATAAAAATTAGCCGTTTTTTTTGCATGAAAATCTGTTTTGACAAAGTTATTTTAGTATTAAAACAGTAGCTTTCGCGGCCGCTGTCACGTGAATGCGGAACGCTCTCTCATTGGTTTGACGTCACTAGTCATACGCCGGCGGTCGGCACGTTGCAAACACGCAGCACTAAAATGGAAGGTAACTTTGTGAAAGCGCAGTCGGACAATCTGCCACGAGTAGTTACCGATATGCTACTTAATTACTTAAATTCCCACTGTTTTGTGTAACCTGAAATAAGAGTTGTAAAATTACAAATGTAGGAACGTGTCTCATATCGCACAGTCGTGATCTTCAAAGCGACAGTAGGCCTACATAACATGTTAAAACTATTTGTTTGTACGTTTTATTGAGGTAGTACGTATTATTAGTATCATCTGTGTTTATGTTTGCGATTGCCAAGATTCAAAGTAGGAATTTAAAATATGGAATAGGTATTACATTCCCAAGAATAACACAATTGTAATGACGGCAACTGCAGTGAGCGTACTGTATTGTCGCGCGCCATTTTCGATGTCTGATAAATTAACTACATTATTTAGAAATTAAACGCAATGTTGTGTTGAGAAAGAAGGTTACAAATATTTCCGGATTCTAAACCACGTTTCAGTATTCATTAAAAAACTTTTTTCACTTTATGAATGACAGATAACGAGCAGTATGGTGGCAGTAGGCCTAAGGCTAGCACGCTAGTCACTACCCGACACCGTACGACTTCTCGAGCAGCTGCGGGCTGGTGGCGGGCAAACCTGTATTTCCGCGTTCCGCCTCGTTTATAATCACTATATTAAGGCCTCAAATATAGTGTTAAAAATTTTTTTTTAAATAACTTGCTTCTCTTATTGTTTCTTATGTTTTGTGTACCTAACATACCTTTTATTATTCTGACGTCACGATAGCTGTGCTTGTACTTAATTTTTAAACTTCNGGCTAGCACGCTAGTCACTACCCGACACCGTACGACTTCTCGAGCAGCTGCGGGCTGGTGGCGGGCAAACCTGTATTTCCGCGTTCCGCCTCGTTTATAATCACTATATTAAGGCCTCAAATATAGTGTTAAAAAATTTTTTTTAAATAACTTGCTTCTCTTATTGTTTCTTATGTTTTGTGTACCTAACATACCTTTTATTATTCTGACGTCACGATAGCTGTGCTTGTACTTAATTTTTAAACTTCAAGAACTGTACACATAAGCTGATAATATAGATATGGTAGTTTGAGAAACACTTAATACCTGGGATGAGATTAAATACAGCAAATAAAATTCGTAATAANAAATATAGATATGGTAGTTTGAGAAACACTTAATACCTGGGATGAGATTAAATACAGCAAATAAAATTCGTAATAAAAGTTTAAGAATTTGTTTTATTCTCAAAATCTGTTTTCTTTCTGTTTATTCAAGGGAAAGGGTTGTAAAAGCAACACAGCTCACTTGCGTAAAACGCGTAGGCTAATTAGTGCCAATTTTGTGGACCTCGTAATTTTTTGTAACGTCCATCTCAGTAACTTAAAAAAAAAAAAGGGGCAAATATGAAAGTAAGATCATCCTTGATAAACATTTCTGAAAACATGCATTTTAGTTTTTGAAAGTAAAAATTATTTTGCTATTTAACTTAAATTGTTAGGCTTATGAAAGCTAACTAGAGAAAAATCAAAACAACTAAAATTTATTAGAAATTGCTGTGTTTGAAAAAGACTGTATAATATAAACCCAACTTTTGCAAGTGGGACTCTGAGCCCCACCCAAATAATTTAATGTTTAATTTTCATGGCTTAACATCGTGACATGTTATTATTTAGGAATACAGCCTTAATATGATAGCTGTGCTCTTGAAACGAATGTTAGAAGTAATATTAAGTTAATAAAAATTATCTATACCAAATTTTTTGTTAGGCCTAACTTGGAATGTATAAACTTACAAAATGTAAAATTTACATTCTGTGGCTAAATTTTTTGTAAACATATTTATATGCCTTTACTATTATGAAATACGTTTACATATTTTTTATGCTCACGTCTACATCACATACGAATTGCTAAACGCGTTGCGGTGCGTATTAAACAATACCATAGTACCGTTATGATGGTTAGGTCAGATGTAAATAGTAGATATTAAGAAGTTCAGTGTTAAAACTGCCTACATAGGGGAAACATAAACACNTTAGGTCAGATGTAAATAGTAGATATTAAGAAGTTCAGTGTTAAAACTGCCTACATAGGGGAAACATAAACACCTTGAATATAATTACGTACGTCAAAATGGTCTTCGCAAACAGAAAGAAGTGATTTTGGCTTAACATCTTCAATGTCTCTCCTAACTGCGTTAAACCACGTCTTCCCGTTTGTTTCGTTTTTTTGTAACTAACAAGTATTTTATCGGGTGTTTTGCGAGATGTACTAGTACACTGCGATACAATAAACCATTTCGATGATTTTGGTATACTTGACTGTTTATTTTCTCTTTACATTACTTCAAACAATTTCTATTTAACCAAATGCGCATCACCGCTGATGTAAACAAACGCGGCGGCCGAGGTTGTATCTAACTTGTGACGTCACGGAGTGAGCAGGCGCGACAGGCATGTTTTGGCGGGCGTTTCAAACGCAAAACTTTCATTCAATCATAACTTTTTCAACATTAATTTTTAAATCGTGATATTTTGTAAATACATTTCTAACACGTAAGCGAATGAAAACCAAGTTCCAGCAAAAAATGTGCATTTTGCCCATTCACTATAGCCAAACAGAGACATTAAGAAGGACGTTAATTAAGAGTGTAAATAGGCATTAAGTATTGCGCTCTCTGAGAAATAAAGAGTAATAGTGGATATAGACAATTTTATGCTGTAGATAATAGCTACGGTAATAAATTAAAAATCAAATTTAGTATTTTTATTTTTATTAAGACCTCCATCCCACATGAAGTCAGATACGTCCATCGGTCGTCTTGTAACACTGGTGGCAGAAGTGGGATGGAGGCAGTTAATCGTTTATCAAGTTGGGCAATAGGCTATTAATTAATGTTTGTAAAACGAAGTTAATTAATTTTAGTAACTCTAGGCCGAAATAAAAAGAATGTTTGTACAAGCATCGCAGTGAATGTTAACTAGAAAAATGTCGACAGAAACGGAAGCACTATGAGTAATTATTGAGGGACTAGGTAGCCAGATGGTCGATGTGAACACAGGTGTAAATAGCTTGAAAGAGGATGTAAACAGCCAAATAAGTAGTGCGAATAGGCAGATAACTAATTTAAGTGATTTAGTAGATAAGAAAATAGAAAGTGTAGACAGGAAAATTGACACTGTAAATGAAAATGAAGACAAGATAATAGAACATGCAGATAGGAAAACAGAAGGTGTTAGTGAATGCAATAATTGGCAGCGTGGACGAGAAAACTGACTGTAAATGAAAGAGTGGAGAGTATGGAAAATGAAATAAGCGCAGTAGGCGTGTCCAGACGTGCCGAGGCAAGAGACGTGGCATCGTCGCGCCGCACTGCCTCGCGGTGTGGACGTGTCCAGTGTTGCCAGATAGATGAACGAAATTCCTCCCAAGAAAAGGTTTTTCTGGAAAAAAAATTTCCCCACACATTTTGGGAATGATATATTAATTTTAATGGTACGTAAATTATGCATTATGACTTAATCCTTGATGCATATGCATAAATTATACAGTTTCTAAGTGCCGGCTATTAAAATTAAACGAACATAGACATTTTCAGAAAGGAAAACACATAAAAAGTAATAGGAAAATAGTGACTGTGCGCTGTTGTATTAGTTTGACATAAATTAGACAAAAATCACGTAATTTCAACACATTTGCATAAAAGAAAAAATTACACTGTGCCAATGAGTGAGCAATATATTACAATCACATGAAGTTGCCTAACTTCAAATTAGAAAAA
Organism: Clitarchus hookeri; assembly: GCA_002778355.1. Taxonomy (NCBI): domain Eukaryota; kingdom Metazoa; phylum Arthropoda; class Insecta; order Phasmatodea; family Phasmatidae; genus Clitarchus; species Clitarchus hookeri. The sequence continues at coordinate 69,285 of NQII01004292.1, read as the reverse complement.
CTTCTATGGATGTTAATGAAGTATATGAGTTGCAGTAACATCACAAACAAGTAATTAGTACATGTTATCATTTGCACTGTTGGAGAGTGTAGCCATGAGTTCATCGTTGCCTATGTAAAATTTACTCGTTGATAAAAAATTATTTAGTTTCATACCACTTATGAAAACAGTTTCACTATGCGTGTTACAGTCATCGCCCGCCACATATAAAAAATATATCTTAATTAATCTTCAACTCAAATATAAGCAAATAAACTGAATATTTTTTAAGTCAACACACTAGTTCTTACGAAACTCGATTACTTCATGGTAGGTATTCATATATATCGCAAAAAATTTTAATAAGTATTGAAATGACTACTGTAAAACTAGATACGATAATTATCTAAAAACTGTACAGTCGTGGTTTAATCTATGGGCTTTCGCCGCGTGTAATAAAATCCCACTGTTACAGAACTTATTTGCACAGGGAAGCGTTACAGCGGAGGAACTGCACGCAGGTTCGTAGTACAGTGAAGTTAGATTTTGACCCAAGCATAAAACAAAACAAAACCTTCACAGATGTGTTAGCTTACATCTCCTGAGCGTCCCCAAAAACCCCACGTCGGGTTTTCCGCCAGTTTGAACAGTAAAGCGGCTATGTTNNNGGGGGGGGGGGGGGTATGTAGCATTTAAACTATTTTACATTTTCAGTTGTTTTTTTTTTCCGCCATGTTTGTTATATAAGTGGCTTGCTCACTGAGTATGTACATTATACTTTTACTCACTTTTATTCCGCTTACGTGGCTTTAAAAAAATTGTATTTTTTTAAATGTTGATATCTGCCAAATGCTGAAGTTTGGAAGTAGGTATTGATTATGCTCTGCGGCGTGAGGCGCCAGCACTTGATGCTAGCCCTCAGTGATAGGGCGTAGGAATACGTCGACACTGTTGTCTCTAGGTCCAATTTACTAATAAATTACACTTTATTTGTGAGTTCACATAATCGAGTTTTATTGTTGCTTGAACAGGTTAACTGGTACATGAACTCACGAGACAAACTCCCCTCCCCTTTTTCTATGTAGGCTACGTATGGTTTGACGCCGCGATTGGCGTTGGGGGGGGGGGGGCAGGATTCTTCACACCTGGTGTAGAACTACTTATCTGACACTGCGGCGTTGTCTTCCCTCGGCTGGCGGCTTGGAACTGCTCCGGTGCTTTGTGGGGCGTCCCGACGCCTGGCCTCGAAGTTCCTCATTCTCGGGTCCACGTAGTACTCTGTGTTTGACTGACTTTTCTCGGATTCTTCCCGCCGCACGTCCCGCTTGACGGCCTCCGACTGACATCGACGTCGTGATGCATTCTCGATCCTCAACTGACTCCGGCTGACTGACTGATTGACTGACTCGTTCATCGCACTGGCTTCGTCCGGCTCCGACCCGGACGCCTCGCTTCAGGTCCCCCGACTGACTGATTCGACGTCTCTCAACTGACTGCCCTGTTGCTCCCCCCTTCGTGTGGTTTTGTAGCGGCCATCACCATATTCAACTTCCCCGTCTCTGCACGTGGTCCGGGGTGCTTGTCGTCCCCCTGGGTCATAAAACACGTGACCGCTGCTCGTGTGGTCCGCAGCCGGCCTGGCGTCGTCCCTTGATTCTGGCCTGGAAGTTTATTGTCCCGTTCTGCGCGCACGCCCGCTAAAAGCTCTCATGGTTTATTGTGGTACAAGCCCGGGACAGATGCCGCTGGTGGTGGGATCTCGGTGTCCCTTGGACAGCTGCAAAATGCAGCTGTGTCCGCGCCCTGGTGCCTTCCGTTGTCTCCGGATGTCGTCTGCATGTGCAGGAACAGTTGCACGTGCAGAAACCTTTGGTAGCGCGCCTTTGCAGCTGCGAGGCTCCTGGCGTCACTCTTCCAGCACATCCACAAAACCCTTAATCCTTATTGCGGTCGTCCGCCTGCGAGCTTCGCCAGAGCGTATGTTCTGACGAATAAAATATAGGGACGCAGAATGCGCCAATGTAAAGTTGATATATTTTAGCTATTTAAATTAATACAGCTTACAATATGGAAAAATGTTCAAAAAAAATTTGTATATTGTATAAAAACCTATCGGAATCCTATAATATATTATAACTTAACCATATATTGGGTCCACGGTGCAGCTTATTTGTAGGCGTGGCATGTCGGGTCGGTTGGCAGGGGTAGTACAGAACATAACAAATACAACAGTTGAATTTAAACATTTACATTAAAAATTTCAGGCAATAATTTTAGAAGGACAGAGCTGTAAAAAAAGTCCTATGGCAATATTCAATTTTTTTTTTTTTGTAAGCTTACCTCATACAGTTCTTCGGGTGTGGAGTTGCACTAGAATGTCAGCAGTCCACTGGCTGGAAGATGAAACACCTCTCCTAATTTTAAGTGGTGTTTAAGTATTTTATTTACATAATCTGCCCCTTTGTCTTCAACCCCATCACGATTGTTGCAACCATTTAAAATACACTACGACTCAAAAATTATCGTAAGTAATTTCAGTTTCAGTTGTTTGGTAATTAAAGTTCTGGTTAAAAACAATAATCCTCCAATAATGGGGTGGGAAAAGTCCAGAATGTTTTGTTTAACCGTATCACCCTCAAGACAATACACTGACATTAAAAACGTCATAGCTCTTACGCACAGCAATCTCGCTTTACACTAGTCGGGGACGCTGAGCGACATGTTGGTGTGTGTCTTTTTCGATGTCATCTGTATCTTCCTGTTCAGGTAAATGCAAATCTCCAACCATGTCCTAGTCATCTTCTACGTCCCTGCTGCTGCAGGCATGTCCCGCGCAACACATGCAAATGGTAGAGTTTCTGCGACAGTCACAACACCTTTCGCAGTCGTTTGTGCAGCTACAGAAGACAAGATGCTATAGGTCTTCTGGGGAAGCATTCTTCGAACTTGGTATGGAACGGAGACAATCTTCACTATCTTCCATCCCCAGTATAGTGGATCCACACTAACACCATGCCATTCCTGGACCTGATTAAAGACTCGGAGTGCTCACGAGCAGCTGCGGATGTTTAAGGAAGAATAGCCACTTTGAACTGTGCATGAACAGGCTGCTTAGCTATTGACTTCACATAAAGCTGGTGATGCAAACTGTCTAAATGTTCACTCCCTTTTGACCCTTACAGTGAGAGAGATAAAGCGTCATCAGCATCAGCCACAGCATCAGCTGATGCTTGAGGATAATTGAAAATGCATAAAATTTCTCTAAGCTACTTCAGTGTAAACTTTTTTGAAAGACGGGATCTTGCCTTTTTCGGTAAGTGGTGAAACTGTATTGTGAAGGCGTACGAAGTTAGAAGAACGTCCTTCATTTCCCCAATTTTTTTAATAGCTCCTATGTAGTTAATCTTATCAGGATTAACCTTCGTTCCTGGCATCATCTTCAATAAGGTGTTCGGTGGAGCAAGGGCAACGAGAAAAACAAGCAAATCTGTATCTTCACCAATCAAGACTGCTTCAAGCCCTTTTTTCAACCTCGGCAATAGTTGTTGACAAAATTAGCACATCAATATCTACATGAGCCTGAAGTACCTAGCCCCCCACACTCTGCAAATGATGGCTCACAAGGGAGATGAGTCGCATTTTGTTGCTATTGTTTGATAAAAATTAAGTCTGTCCAAGGGTGATATACACAGAATCTTCCACTCCTACAGCCAAGTGGCAAGTCTTCCTTGAATGACACAAATGTTCCTCGTCTTTCGTGCTTGGTCTTCCACCATGCCCATCGAATACGACATGGGCTTGACCGTAGTATGTAGTAATATATTCTGTATACTGCTGGCATATTTCTTTAAATGTCGCTGGATGCTGCCACAAAAATAAAATGAAGGAGATGCACACCATCGACTACATAGGACACACTTTGTGTTGAGACACTGTTTGTTGTTTGTTGGGCTGGAGTCGTTGACAAAAGTCGCACAATGGATGATTTCGTATCCTTCCTCATTAGACCTTCATCGAAAATGGAAGGGGAGTATGCGAAAAGTTCCAATTTGGAGATCTCAGACAGCTGTTCTTCAGTCGTCACGGTGCACACAATGCGATGGAAAAACTGGTTGGGGTTGATACAGACTGATTTATTATGCTCTGTCACTGATCTCGTTACACTGCCCAGAGACACCACGACTGACTTGCATTTCAGATGGATTTCACTGAATTGCATACCCTCAATATACTTAATTGCAACAATGCCAACTTGTAGTGCCTTGTCACAATTTACACTTTCGTCAGCTCAAACGCCAGTAGACAGAGATGCAAGCTGAGAAGATGTTCTCTCTAATGAATTATGTTCCTGGAACCATTGTTTCTTATCTCTGGCCGACAAAAGTGATTTTAGTGAAGTAATAATTCAAAGTTCACTACGTGTTTAAGAATTAGGACGTAAACTGTAAGTGTGTGTGTTTTGTAAATAATTTTTTTTCAATTTTTGTTAGAATATTTAAAATTGTATTTGGTTTTTAAAAAAAAACCTTGTTTTATCCTAAATTATTTTATCTAAGTAATAATTATTTTTACGTGTTAAGTTAAATTTTCTGAAAGTATTAACATTGTGCATTTCGCACATTGGTAACAGTGACGTATTTATGGGGTTTTGTTATTGCGAGAGGTTTTGAAATGTACGTTATCTAAATTAACGCAATTTTACTGTAGTTCATTATATAAAGGAAATCAAACAATTTTTAATTGTNGAAATGTACGTTATCTAAATTAACGCAATTTTACTGTAGTTCATTATATAAAGGAAATCAAACAATTTTTAATTGTCGAGTACTTATTTCTCGTATCGGTACGAACAGGGACACAGTTATCGCATTTGTTCTTTAGAGTTGTAGTAAACTGAATGTTATTTTTGTGCAAACAAAATGTTCCACTACATCATCAAAACAATGTGAGTTCCGATAGCCACTCTCTCATAAGAAGAACCGCAAAACAATCACGTTTCGCGAAAGACGATATACTAGAGTTCCCCACCTCACCAATTAAATAAACAGAACCCTAACTAGTATATTATGTGCCCATAACAAAAACAAAACAGTTGAGAATTGCAACCAACTATAGTAGTCTAAGTACTGGACTGGAGGAGTCAGTCTTTCAATGCCTGCCATTGGATTCATAGTTTATTTATAAAGATCGTTTTCTTCGCCGACATAACAGCTGTGGCGAAGGGATACATCGTAGCCGCACTTCTTTTCGAGAACTGTCGAAATTTACTGAGAAATTTACGGAGAATAACAATATTGCTCCAGGTCTTTCACACATCTTTGTCAACAATGGGGGAGGTGTCGAATACTATGCGTGTGAGTGAGAAACGGGCCTGATAGTTGTCATCGTTTCAGGGAACTTGGCCCCGGTGCACGGAAGTATAACAAAGTCGCATCGTGTTAGTTCTCAGGTGGATGTGGCCGCAGAACTCCCCCTCCAATCCTACTCGGTTAACCCAACAATGGCAGGTGGCTCCCTAACGCACTGTATCATTACACGCCTCGCAGCTTACTTGAAAAGCAGGAAAGTGCGAGATGACGCACAGTTCATTCATGGTTCCAGCCCGGGGCTACGCCTCGGATATTATGAACATTGTTTGAGATACAGCAAACAAACCAGAAACACGATTTTGTTGTAGTTTAGATATGGCCCCAGCAAAAAGCCTCTACACAAAATAAACTTACTTTTGGTCAATATTTATGTTATTGTTTGTTAAATAAAGCTGAGAAAGCACAATGCAACGCAGAAATTAGTCAAATTTTTTTTGAACATGCGCTATCAGTTCTCACACTTTAACTCAGTATAATCTTTGAATGAATCCTTCGTATTTGTTTGGTTGCTTGTTTAGTACTTGTTACCTATGAACTGGCCAACATATGATAATTTGCATGTTTAATCATGAGTAGCATAAGCTGATTTTGCGCAAACAGTGCAGAGGATTGTATGTGCTAACATAGCTTCGCCGCAATTCGTATGTTTCGATTATCACTTATTTAAGAAATTCGTAGTTTATAAATATCTGTATGTGTAAAAATGACACTTGCGGATATTATGTAAGTGATGTTTCGTTGAATATATCGGTGATATCCCAGTAGGTGGATAAAATATGTGGAATTGCAGTGGCATGAACAGGTATTTTTGCGTTCATACTGCATAATATTTTCTATATTAAATACAAATTTATAGAACGTTTTAGATATAAGAATGAATTGTAACATCCGCCGGCAAAGTTAGCTCACATGTTCTCGTTTTGTGATGAAAGCTGGTTTGCCAGAATGGCTATCAAGTACGAATTAACTTTTTACCCGGCACACCACACGTTTCTGGATGTCGAATAATTTAAGCAGGTTCAAACAAACGTAGAAGTGAAATTCCATTATCATACTAATATTATAAATGCGAAAGTCTGTGTGTGTGTGTGTGTGTTTGTTACCACTCAACTCCATAACGGCTGAACGGATTTTGATGAAATGTGGTATGTAGGTACTTTAGGTCCTGTAATAGGACATATGATACTTTTTATCCCGGAAAATTGTACGGTTCCTGTGGAATAACAACAAAACCTAATTCTGCAACGGCTGGGAACGTGACCTAAATATTTTTGTCCTCTGGTGTCAGAGTTTATCAGGGCACCCAAGGACCTCTGAAATGGCTTAACGACTGCTATCAATCGATAACAACTGGGACCGAATATTTAACCTTCACTCCGAAGACTGGAAGCGCTCAGATGTTATGCAACTAAACGGTCACCCATCCAAATGTGTGCCGCTGGGAACGTTGCTTAACTTTGGTGATCGATTAAAATCCCTCAGCCAAGCGCAAAAAGTAGTACCTGGGTACACTTTTTTCTAAAGCTACAACTTAATGAAACTCACGTTTTGATTTTCATACATCGACGCTGGAAAGAGGAAATGTGGTAACTACGCGATAGTTGCACAGATACACTCCAAAAACAATACCCCACTTCTTGGCTATCGGGTAAAAAATATTTCCTTCCTTTTGGGTTGCCGTAATCAGTTAAAAACCTTGACCAACATAGTTTAATTTTANTTGCACAGATACACTCCAAAAACAATACCCCACTTCTTGGCTATCGGGTAAAAAATATTTCCTTCCTTTTGGGTTGCCGTAATCAGTTAAAAACCTTGACCAACATAGTTTAATTTTATAATTCTGTTTTCAGATAAATGAATTGTCTTTTCCCAATTTATTTATTAGTGTATCACTGTAAAACTCAATTGTACCCGGGCGAAGCCGGGCCGGTTCGCTACTGTAAAATATATCTTAATTAATCTTCAACTCAAATATAAGCAAATAAACTGAATATTTTTTAAAGTTAACACACGAGTTCTTACGAAACTCGATTACTTCATGGTAGGTATTCATATATATCGCAAAAATTNGAAATTTACGTTATCTAAATTAACGCAATTTTACTGTAGTTCATTATATAAAGGAAATCAAACAATTTTTAATTGTTGAGTACTTATTTCTCGTATCGGTACGAACAGCGACACAGTTATCGCATTTGTTCTTTAGAGTTGTAGTAAACTGAATGTTATTTTTGTGCAAACAAAATGTTCCACTAAATCATCAAAACAATGTGAGTTCCGATAGCCACTCTCTCATAAGAAGAACCGCAAAACAATCACGTCTCGCGAAAGACGATATACTAGAGTTCCCCACCTCACCAATTAAATAAACAGAACCCTAACTAGTATATTATGTGCCCATAACAAAAACAAAACAGTTGAGAATTGCAACCAACTATAGTAGTCTAAGTACTGGACTGGAGGAGTCAGTCTTTCAATGCCTGCCATTGGATTCATAGTTTATTTATAAAGATCGTTTTCTTCGCCGACATAACAGCTGTGGCGAAGGGATACATCGTAGCCGCACTTCTTTTCGAGAACTGTCGAAATTTACTGAGAAATTTACGGAGAATAACAATATTGCTCCAGGTCTTTCACACATCTTTGTCAACAATGGGGGAGGTGTCGAATACTATGCGTGTGAGTGAGAAACGGGCCTGATAGTTGTCATCGTTTCAGGGAACTTGGCCCCGGTGCACGGAAGTATAACAAAGTCGCATCGTGTTAGTTCTCAGGTGGATGTGGCCGCAGAACTCCCCCTCCAATCCTACTCGGTTAACCCAACAATGGCAGGTGGCTCCCTAACGCACTGTATCATTACACGCCTCGCAGCTTACTTGAAAAGCAGGAAAGTGCGAGATGACGCACAGTTCATTCATGGTTCCAGCCCGGGGCTACGCCTAGGATATTATGAACATTGTTTGAGATACAGCAAACAAACCAGAAACACGATTTTGTTGTAGTATAGATATGGCCCCATTGAAAAGTCTCTACACAAAATAAACTTACTTTTGGTCAATATTTATGTTATTGTTTGTTAAATAAAGCAGAGAAAGCACAATGCAACGCAGAAATTAGTCAAATGTTTTTTTGAAAATGGCATACGCTATCAGTTTGCACACTTTAACTCATCATAATCTTTGAATGAATCCTTCGTATTTGTTTGGTTGCTTGTTTAGTACTTGTTACCTATGAACTGACCAACAGATGATAATTTGCATGTTTAATCATGAGTAGCATAAGCTGATTTTGCACAAACAGTGCAGAGGATTGTATGTGCTAACATAGCTTCGCCGCAATTTGCATGTTTCGATTATCACTTATTTAAGAAATTCGTAGTTGATAAATATCTGTATGTGTAAAAATGACACTTGCGGATATTCTGTAAGTGATGTTTCATTGAATATATCAGCGATATCCCATTAGGTGGATAAAATATGTGGAATTGCAGTGGGATGAACATATATTTTTGCGTTCATACTGCATAATATTTTCTATATTAAATACAAATTGATAGAACGTTTCAGATATAAGAACGAATTGTAACATCCGCCGGCAAAGTTAGCTCACATGTTATCGTTTTATGATGAAAGCGGGTTTGCCAGAATGGCTATCAAGAACGAATTAACTTTTTACCCGGCACACCACACGTTTCTGGATGTCGAATAATTTAAGCAGGTTCAAACAAACGTAGAAGTGAAATTCCATTATCATACTAATATTATAAATGCGAAAGTCTGTGTGTGTGTGTTTGTTACCCCTCAGATCCATAACGGCTTAACGGATTTTGATGAAATTTGGTATGTAGGTACTTTAGGTCCTGGAATAGGACATAAAATACTTTTTATCCCGGAAAATTGTACGGTTCCTGTGGAATAACAACAAAACGTAATTCTGCAACGGCTGGGAACGTGACCGAAATATTTTGTTCCTCTGGTGTCAGAGTTTATCAGGCCGCCCAATGACCTCTGAAATGGCTTAAAGACTGTTATTAATCGATAACAACCGGGACCGAATATTTAACGTGCCCTCCGAAGCCCTCAGATGTTATGCCACTAAACGGTCACCCATCCAAATGTGTGCCGCTGGGAACGTTGCTTAACTTTGGTGATCGATTAAGATCCCTCAGCCAAGCACAAAAAGTAGTACCTAGGTACACATTTTTCTAAAGCTACAACTTGATGAAACTCACGTTTTGATTTTCATACATCGACACTGGAAATCAGAAATGTGGTAACTACGCGATAGTTGTACAGATACGCTCCAAAAACAATACCCTACTTCTTGGCTATCGGGTAAAAAATATTTCCTTCCTTTTGGGTTGCCGTAATCAGTTAAAAACCTTGACCAACATAGTTTAATTTTATAATTCTGTTTTCACATAAATGAATTGTCTTTCCCCAATTTATTTATTAGTGTATCACTGTAAAACTCAATTGTACCCGGGCGAAGCCGGGCCGGTTCGCTACTATAAAATATATCTTCATTAATCTTCAACTCAAATATAAGCAAAAAAACTGAACATTTTTAAAGTTAACACACGAGTTCTTACGAAACTCGATTACTTCATGGTAGGTATTCATATATATCGCAAAAATTTNTTTTTAAAGTTAACACACGAGTTCTTACGAAACTCGATTACTTCATGGTAGGTATTCATATATATCGCAAAAATTTTAATAAGTATTGAAATGACTACTGAAAAACTAGATGCGATAATTATCTAAAAACCCAGGAACTCATGCTCGATCGAACACGATATATGCTATAAAATAAGTTCTTAGACGGCGGGATAATTGCATTCATTATTTATAGTACCTATTTAATACGAAAAACATATCGCTAATAAAATTTGGAAATGTCTACAAATTTGTATGTAATTTCACCAGGATGAAATCAACGTGAAATGCAAGTCGATGGAAAGTTATCAAATTAAGTAACCAAATTGCATTGTAAAATAAAATTTACTCCCAGATTCCCTAGTTTACTTGGCCCCTTCAAATACATACTTGCTAATATTGACTCTAATACAATAAACAGCCAAACAAATGGGCACAAAACTGANGATTCCCTAGTTTACTTGGCCCCTTCAAATACATACTTGCTAATATTGACTCTAATACAATAAACAGCCAAACAAATGGGCACAAAACTGAAGCTGTGCGTGATAAATATTCAAAGAATGTTCCAGGTAAGGTGTCAAGCACTGTAGAGGGATTATTGACTCAATAAGAGTGATTTGTGTGGTTCTGTACTCTGGTTAATATGCTGCTGATTTGATTTGCTTAAAGAAAATACAAATGTACAATTAAACAACCCTTGGGCCGCCATTATAAAACAACACTCTCAAGTACATTTTCTTAAAACTTTGCGTAGATTTTTTATTAATGTTGACAACTTCGCTTACATATACAGATATTACGCGCTCTTTGACTACAATAAATCTGCATTTTAGATAAACTATTAAGTAATTAGCATATCCACTTCTCACATAATCAATAAATTTAATAAAATAAAAAAAATAATGAGAAAAACTGTAACAAATCAAGAAAATAACAACATAAAGATCTAAACAATTAAAATAAATTATTTTAATAATAAAAACTGATGTATGAAACAGCACAGGCTACTTGTACATATTACCAATAAATAATCAAACAACATTTTTAAAACTTATTTGTAACTAGCTATTGCCCACGACTTTGTCCGCGTGGAATTCGTGTTTTCGTTACATTATATATTTTTTTAATAGTAAGTATGTCTTTAAAATAGATAGTGGAATGAAATGCAAGTCCAAAAATAAGAAACTTGTGGCTGTTAAGTTTGGAGTTATTAGGAATCGGCCTCGTCAACATGTAAGTTGGGCTTTTTACAATACTCCTTTGTAAACAATGTTCTTTGTCATTCTAGAGGGTGGTTCCAAAACAACCAGGATGAGGGGCGAGCTTACTGACCGCGGGAGAAACACTCCTGCCTCGAGTCAGCTCCTGCGAGTTTGAGTGTTTGCCCCTGCGACTTATTAATCGTCATCCGCGAAGCACACTTTGAGGGGATACTGCAGTATCTTGGGAGGTCATTGGGAATCAATGGAATGCGAGACACAAACACTGTTTCTCCCTGAGCCGATCCAGTTGGAACACTTTCCTCGACTACATTGCGATCATAGTGCTATTACAGATATTCGGTGGCTTCACATTTCTGAACCACATAACAGGTGTGTCCACACGCAGTATAAGCTATATATAGGAGACCGGGTGGATTAAGTGTGTTCGGAAATTCCACTGGGAAATGAACTACTTGATCTGTATTTACCACCATGTATATTGAACTGTATACCATTTCTTACCCTTCGAATGATTTCAGCAACATGTCATTGATGACCGCTTTTACGAAGTTTGTAGTTGACAAAACCGTTTTACTATTTGTTTATTTCTATGAAATTATTAACCTTGGGTTTAATTATGTATTTTTTTAGTACTGCCACGAAGTTTAGTGTTAATACAATATAATATTTTCTCTGGACACAAATTTTTAAACCCCATTTCACTCCTTTAGGGGTTGAATTTTTAAAAATCTCGCCTTAGTGGCTGTCTACATTACATAACGAATGTTTCCTCCAATCTTCATGTTTCTAGAACATAATATCAGAATTAAGAAAATTTGATATAATAATGTTAGAATTTAAAGTTTCGATTCAGTTATCTGTGGTTAATTTGTTTACTACTCCTAGATATATTTTCTAAAGGATATATCTTTTCTAATATAATTTCTACATAATTAAAGAACATTTATTCGGGAAGCTATTAATTAGTTTCTGGGATAAATACATTAATGGATGATATAATTTTAGAAATTATTCCCAATTTTAATGAATTTCCTAGAACTAAAAAATTTAATGACTTCGAAGAAAACCTTAAAATTTATTACCACAACCTTAATAATGAAATTAATGAAAAAATTGATAAATTGAAAGATTATAATCTCCAATGTTATTAAAATTAGATTAAACCAGTTTCGTACCTAAATACTAAATATGTGCTCATAACTCTAGTTGACTAAATATGTTAATAGTGAATATTTGAATAAATTTACAAAATATGTTTTTAAATTTTAAATTAGATAATTATTAAAAAATATTTAAATTTAATAATTGAATAACAAATGTTTTAAAATTGAATTGAGTGATTATCGATGTGATTATACTTCAACTCAAAAGTTTTCCAATTTTGTTAAGGTTGTTGCATTAAAATCTGAGTTAAGTGATTATATGAAAATCTAAAAGTTCGATGGGTTTAGGGAGTGAACAAAAAGATAACATACAAAATTTGAAATTATTTTATTCCTTATCAAACAGATTAAAAGAAACCCGATTGTAATATACAATAACATCTAGCCTGAATAAATATTCTTTAGAATCTGAGATAAATTATTATATTACAGAGGCAAATTTTAATCAATTTAAAAAATTTGTTATAAAAATTAATTAAATTAATATTATAAAAATGTAATTTTTTTATGTATTTAAAGATACAAAACAAAGTTTTCGTGAAAAAATTATGCTTAATCTTATTCAAAAAATCTTTGATGGTAAAATATTTAAATTTATACAGAATATATTTAAATATATATATATATATTGTTCTAAAAATAAATTAGCTAATTTCGTTAGAATTTAAATTTTTTATATTAAAAAAATGAAAAATTACATGTATTTTTTTAAATTAATTAAATTGTTTACACTAAAAATAAATTATATGATTTCGAAGAACGACATATGTATTTATCATAATTAAATGAAAGTTTATTTTATTCCTAATAAAATCGATGTTAAAATATATGAATTCAGTTAGGGCATTGAAAAATATTTTGCTTTAAAAGTTGCCTTACATAATTAAAATATAAAAAATAATGTAATAAAAGCAATTAAAAATAAACATGAGGATTTGTGTAACTTTTCTTCGCATATTTTAGGTAATAAAATATTTTCACTTATTAACAAAGTAAATGAATTATAAAATCAAATCAAAGCGATTCTATGAAATGCGAAAATGTTGTTTTAAACTCTGAATTAAGAGGTTATGTGAAAAGATCTGAATTTGGGGATGAAGAAATAAAAACATATTTCACCAAGTACCATCTGCTATTGAAAAACCATATTCATGAAACACTGAACAAAATTGTATTACATAATGATGAAAATTCATTATTCTATAAATGTTTACTAAAATGTTAAAATAACGATTATAAGATATTGCTAATCGATTTGCTTCAAATGATGCAATTAATTTATATTGTTTTCAATTAGATCGAATACAAACAATAAATATAAGAGGAAAATTAATGCTAGGAAAACCAATCAATATTTTTTATATTACATGCCCCATCAAGCTATATTTCTACTTGATTGTAAATTTTTTAAAAATAAATACTGATATATACAAACTAATTTTCTAAAGAATATTAAGAAGAGGACATAAAATAGATTTTTCGAAAGGGTTATAAAATGGGGATAAAATACATTTTAAATTAGTTAATGGATTTAAAATCAGTAAATGACTTGAAATAAATATTTGCAAATTTATAGTTTTTAAATAAAAATAGTTGTTAAAAAATATTTGTTCTAAATGTGGATACAAAAAATTCTCATTTAAACACTGCAAAGAATGTCATCCGTTCGCGAAGGCATTATTAATGAATTAGAAATACCAGTTAAATAAATCGCTTAGAAGAAAAGTAATTTTATATAGAACTGAATATTTATGGCAAGCTGATTTAGTTGCAATGAATTCTGGAAATTTCAAAAATAAAAGAAGTCATAAATATATCCAAACGATTGTTTTTTTCTTTTTCGAAAATATGGTTTTGCTATTCCAGTTACAGATAAATCTAATAAAAGAGCAAATCTAGTGATTTACAAACAAAAATTGTTAAAAAATTTATAGTAAACATTAAAATTAATGCAATAAATAAATTATTATTCAACTTTTTAAAACCAAAAAAAGTTAGTGTTGTCGATATATTAAGTCGAACTTTAAAAATTAAATGTGTAAAAGAATGTTTTGAATGGAAATTATAAATGTGTTAAGATTTAAGATGATTTAATAAAAATAATACAATACCACGACATAAAACTATTGGAATAAAACCTATAGGATTTAATAAAAAATACTATTAAAATCTGTTTATAAAAATGAATTAGATGCTCAAAATACTAACTATAAGGTTGGTGATATGTTAGTAAAATGAATTAAATTTAATAACAAGAATACACAGCGAATTGGTTAACAGAATTAATTAAAATTGATACAAAGTTTTAAATCATTATGTTCTGTCTTATTTCTAAAAAATACACAAAAATAAAGAAATAAATAGAACTTTCTTACGAAATTGAATTTCTGAAAACTACTTTTTCTGATATGTATTTATTTGAAAATGTTTTAAAACCAAAGTGTAATCAAATGTATATTAAATGCTTACTATTTAATAATTTTCATGACATATGGATTAATAAAAATAATGCAATTTTATCAAGTCTTTATATGAAATTATTAACTTAACACAACACTTAATTTACACCATTTTACATTATCTGCTGCAGTACACCTTGTTTGCCAAATTTAGTAGGAATCGGTCAATTCTCTCCCAAGATACGACAGAAACTTTAGTTATTCATATGGTGCTACGTTACAAAATTTATACGTGTCGATACAGTAGATAGTTGTAATATCTACTGACAGCATACAAAGATAAGTTCGCCATTTTTAAACTAAGTTCCTTGCGTACTAAAAAGATACCTTTTTACATCATCTATTGGAGTACTACTTGTTTATCAAATTTGATAGGAATTGGTGAATTGTTTCCCAAGATGAAATAAAACTTTATTTATTAGTGTGGTGCTATCTTATAAAATGGCAGACTGAAGACGCTTCGTGTATATAAATCTCAAGTTGTAATATCTACTGCTAGTATATAAAGTTAAGTTGAAATTGACTACATGGTTACGACGTAAAGCTTTCTAATCTAAGTTACATATGTGGTCCCTATTTTTAAAATAAGTGTGACATACTTAAAACATGCCATTTTACATTATCTGCTGCAGTACTAAAATTGTTTCCTGAGATGACAAAAATATATTTATTGATGTGGCACTTTCTTACGAAATAGATGGCCAAAGATGCTCTGTAGACACAGTTGATAGTTGTAATATCGAATACCAGTGTACAAAGTTCAGTTAGAATTGATTACATGATTTCTACGATACAACATTCTAGGCTAAAATAACTCATTGCCGCCATTTTGAAAACAAGTTTCTTAAATATCTTAAAAATAATATTTAACATCGCCTGCCACAGTACTACTTTTGGTGAAATTTGGTAGGAATCGGCTCATTGTTTACCGAGATGACATAAAATTTTTATTTATTCATGTGATGGTTTCTTACAAAATGGCTGACAAAAGTGGCTGTGTGGTAGCATATATGATGCATGTAATAAATCCTTGAAGCATACAAAATTAGGTCGAAATTGGTTAAATGGTATAGTAGACATATCAGCTAAACCTAAAATATTTGTATGAACACCATTTATAAAATAAATAAGTACCTTATCAAGTTTAATTACTTATTTTTACCTGGCCTGTCATAGTACTACTTACATGCCAAATTGGATGAGAATTAATTTTGATAGTTTTCGAGATATAATGTAAAATCTTTATATTTCCATTGGGTGCTAATCTTCCAAAATGGCGGATTAACAATATCCATAAAAAATAATGTTTTCACGATGCTCTGGCAGCATATAAAATTTGGTTTAAATATATTGGACAACTCCCAACATGACTATCACCTTAAATATTTAAATGCCGCCATTTTGAAAGTAAGTTTTCGGCATTGTCGAAAACCATAAAAGAAAGGTGGTTCTGCTAAGTACTATATATGTACCGAGTTTGGTGAAATTCGGTTGACGTGTTCAAAAATTGAAAGGTGGGAGGACACATGCAGGAAAGTGATTTTATAAGCCTTTCTTTCCTTAGGAAAGTCGGCTAATAATGCTTCAGTTGTAGGTGTAATGCAGGTGCAATGCAGTTGTATACGTTCTTGCAAGAAACAAGTATGTGGTAGTCAACAACTTTGAATTTAAAGAGATATTCAGGATAAAGTTTGAAGAATTTTCCAGACAAAATAGCTGGATTCTTTGAAAACAAAACTAAGAGATGACAGTTTGTCAGCAGAACAAGCACCACACATTGGATTACATTGGCTCGGAAAGGATGGACCGTATTATAATAGAAGAGATAAAAAAAAACCTAATTTACAAAACCACGATGATACACTTGTTAAGTATGTTAATTAGCCTTGTAGAATTCATCAACTATTGTAGAATTAGTACGAATTTTTACAAGTCTCATCTCTCAGCTTGTAATACGTGACTTGTTGCTACACGTCAACAAGTTTTAAACTTGTGGACTTATGTTAAAGGGGAGATGACACTTGGCCAGGATGCGTACGTCACCATATGCGGCTACAGCATTTTCAATGTAATGTTGTGCGTTTAACAGTCATTTTATCAGTTCTAGTAATGAATGACAGTTATAAGATATGGCTCCGCGGAATATCGTGACAATATCGGGGAACATTTGTATTGATGTGAAGTGGCACAGGGATTGTGGCAGTACGAACCTGCAGTCTTCAAACTGTTGCAAGTTGGCCGTCCATTTCAAAAGAAAACTTTTCAATATACGTCAGTCTGTAGTATTCCACCTAACTCTCTGCTTACTCCATTGCAACTATTGCAATCTAAGGGTGCAATTATCCTGTTGTGTTTCCTTCAAATGGGAAAGGGGGTCGTGGTGGTGTAGTGGTCAGACTACTCACCCTCTACCAAGATGAACCGGGTTTGATTCCCAGTGGAATCGACCAAATTTTCACGTTTGGGAAACATGGCAGACATTGCCGTTGACCGGCTGGTTTTCTGGAGGTGCTCCCGTTTCCCCCACCCTTGAATTCTGCTGCTGTTTCATACCCACCTCATTTTACCCTCTGCAGCGCTCTAGACCTCCCTCTACTTAGTAAACTGTTATTGTTTTCACACACATCTTCTACCGGCCTAATCCTCATTACCTACTTTGGAAGAACATTTCCTTTAGTAACTGTGGCCTAAATAACTAGTGTTCTTGTCAGCTTGGAATGAAACATTTTTTTTAAAGAGTTAATTGACACACATAAAAGAAAATTAATACGTCCTAAATAATTTCAGGATGGTTACAAATGTAGTTTTGCCTTCATTCCACCAAACGAAGCACTTACGAAGATGCAGTCTCGCAACATATTTTGCGAGACAGTATCAACTGGTTGTAGTGAAAGTATGTTTACGTAAAATATTTACTTCCACATTTTTTTGAAATCGCAGTAAGCTATATTAAATGAAGAGCGGTTTCTTCCTTAATCAAATATTCCAAATACCCTTTCCCTGCTAATTTCCAACAGCGTTTCGAAATTGCTGTAGGTTCTTTGACTTGGTTCTCAACCTGTAACTCCACAATTCAAAACTCTTCCAGTGTCGCTGCTGCAAAGGCAACAATGGCAGAACGTATAAAGGTTGTTGGGAACACAAATTCGCCTGTTCTAGACATCTGGAAGTGCGTCTAGTAGAGATGAGGCGCTACAGTGAAGCTGCCATGTGTTGTCGGATGGTGAGCAAGGAAGCCACTGGCTCTCTTATTGCCCGACTGTCCTGGTACCCTCAACAATGTGACAGAATAGCAGTCTTGCACGACCACTTTGTACAAGGACTCTGGATCGGTGACAGTTGCAATGCAACTTTATTATATGACGCATTTGGTATATTTCTGCAGTTGTAAAAACATATGTTGCAACAAAACAAAGAATTACTTTCACAATTATTAATTGTATAAAGTATAAAACAAGGATTATCAATTTGGTGACAATTGATAAAAATGTAATCTTAATGTAACTTGGTTCACAAAACGTAAGTTTGGTGTGTACGTGTATATTTAAAAATAATATATATAATTATTGCAATTGTTCACATTTAAATAACACCTTTTAACTCCATTCTTCAAAAATCTGTCATGCTGTGAGTTACTACCATCTACTGCTCCTTTGTATTTATAACTCTCTTTGACCAATTAAAAAACATAACCTTTTTCATTTTCAAACTATCGGGACTTTTGTCAACATAGGCGATCTGCACAGTGGTTATGCACTGTAAATCGCACTGGTCTTTCTCTGGCAGGGATGACCTTGCCACCTCAGTATGGGGAGCTGTTTTGTGCCCAGCTCGCCTGGAATTCTAGGTAATTTAAAAAAAAACTATTGGCTTTTTTTTTAAAACTTGCTGCACGATTGCTTGAAGTTCGGGACCATGTTAGGTCTCGAAAATATTATGACAACAAAATACAAAACTTTATTATAATTTCACTGCCATTACAATATTTTTTTCGCTCCGTACGTGGGGTAGGTGCATCGCCAAAAATAAATAAGTAAATAAAATCTTAACAAAAATATTTCAAGCAATAGCTTTAATATTCGATAACCTAACAGAATATACTTTGCATGACGGTATAAAAAATTAAGTTATTGCTTGTAGAGTCTGTTCATTGTTGTTAATTTTTGTTGAATCTTGATTTTTTTTTTTTGTAACTCACATCTACATGATCGCCCTGAAATTTAAGTGTTATATTTTTTAATGACTGCGTAACCTAGTCATGCATTGATTCTACTCGCAGTAATGAAATGAAATAAACATTCCTGTGAGGGAGAAGAAACTGTTGCCTAGGAAACTGTGTTCAGGCTATATTTGGCAGCAATGATCTTCCCTGTGGGTAGCTAATGTTTGAGCCGTGCCGCCCTAGGTCATGATTGGTTCATTTCACTTCCGCTGTACAGCTCATTACTGCTTGTAATAACAAAATAAAGATCTTTGCCAGCTTAAATAGAGCACACACCACAAATGTCTTATTTGCAACACCTGGAATTGTAGACGAGTCTGAAAGGGAATACACCGCAGACTGACATCCGTGCTTTGTTCGGAACTCGAAGCCAGGACCCTCACGTTGCCAGCGAGCATGCAAACCAAGTGCACAGCAGATGTGCTGGGTGTTAGACGCCCACTGAGCCGGGTGTTGGGCTCTTGTAAGACGAAACTACTCTGAAGTACTGTGGCAGCTCCTGTGCTTCCACGCCGTTCTTCACTTTCAATACCGAGCATTACTGACGGCTAATAAAACACATTCACTTTATTCAATATGGTGTATTGAAAGTTAATAGAATACAGACATATTTATGTACATAAAATGGTGTTATACGTACTTGGTATAAAAAAACAACATATTACAACACTACCCTGTATTGAAAACATATAATTTCTCCAAAAATTTTAATTCAATCTTACTTTTCCTTCTTCACTTTCTCTGATATGTTAATTAAACAAACATACGTATAAATACACATACCCTGTAAAGAGAAGTAAACCAAAACTTTAAATTCTTTTCCTGTTAAAAACAGTGTTACAATAAACATAAAAATGCACATTCTCCTATACACATTTTACTGAGGATGATTTAAATGTCTATTTATGCCTATTTACAATTTACAGTATTGTTGTCTCATTGATATAAAAATACTCAATAAAATTATGACTAGCATAATACATGCAGAAAAACATTTTTATCAAATACATCACCTATGTATTTTTCTGTTTACATGAGTTTACACAGTATCATAAACCACAATAGGCCTAAATTTACTAGTAAATAGTTTGGTAACTTCACTAATATGTAAATTTTCAAATATCACAAAAAGTACAATCTTTCATTTTAAAAAAAAAGTAACAAAGTTGGGACTGCCAATTGCAGTTTCTTTTGAAAGCGTAGTTAACAGAAAAAAATGCAATAAAGCAATTAGCTCAAGCACATAATTATAAAAGTATCCATAGCCATTTTGTGTGCAAAAATGTAGTTGCCATCCGGGAGATGCACTGTACAAGGTCCGTCGGCGAACCAATGGAATGAGTTGGCGAGGACACCAAAGAAAATTCTAATAGGATCAGGATTGCCACTCTACCATCTGTGATAGATCAGTTTTAAAAGAATCTTACGAATGCCATTTAATGGAGGACCCAATAAAGCTCATAAATTAAGCATTTATTTAGGCAACCAAATTGTTTTCCCAAATCACTGTTACCATTTGCATAACTGTAGTTTTCGCATAGCTGTCATGGGAAATGATATGCATTTTATTATAATTGTGGATAGCAAATATTTAACATTCCACCAAAATGAACTGAGCGGAATGGATTATGTTACCTAGGAAGATATATTTCATGTGTTGTTCAGTTCAGTGAGTGGGCCAATAGGAGACTAATATGGTAATGATATTATTGCACTGGTGGCGCGTCACTTTTAACTTGTCTCGAATGCCTGCACTCATAAGGTTTAGATTTGAAAGTTCCCTGTGTAGTATTCCATAACCTCAGGTCCCCCTCCCGCCCCAGGTGACATCAACCTGTCCGGCGTGTTTGACTGCACAGTGGTGGCATACAGCCAAAGATTACATAAGACTACAGAGGTGTAACAACACAGTTCGCCAGTCAGTACCTGGCATTATAACCTACTTCCCAGCCAACAGCTCACACAATAAGCTACTTACCGCAGCATGCAGTGGCCTGTCGGGTAGAAGCGCGGTTCCCAGAACCTTGTGCGATCAGAGAGTGGGTACGCTCGCGTCATAGAAACCGCTGTTATTTATTTCCCGTGTACTCATTCCGCTACCCAAGAAACTCAAAAACAAAGAAAATGCTAATTTGAGCAATTTTGTACTTTATTTAATAACAGCAAAAATTACTTTTTTGTAAATTAATCAAAACAAATGTACAAAATACTCTTGTATATTTTAATGTATTGTCGGTAATATATTATTGCCTGTAATGGTTTATATTTGAAATGTCCGTGCCTACAGACAATGTATTTTTTTTAGTATTAAAAAAACATTCACTATTTTATTTCTTCATGTTACAATTCTAGTGGCAGCGTCCCAGTCACGCGTGCACTGCGGGATATTTCGTCTAGCGTTTAACGCTTCTTTACTAAACACTTTGACTTACCGCCTACCGGTGTAGGCGGTAAGTCNTAGCGTTTTAACTCCCTGCATGAAAAAGTGGAAATATGTGCACGTTCGCAGTAAAAAGTGAAAATTTATTCATTTTGCTTCTGTTAAGTGGTTTGCAATATACAGGAAATATCGATAGCTTTGTTTTCGATTTGCAGTCTGTTTACTTTTTCTGTTCTTAAACGTTGTTATTTACAGCCGCTGCTTCTTGAACTGGACTCCGCACTGTCGCGCCACGCACTGTCGCGCCACACAGCTGATAATTACACAGGCACGAAATGGCGGGGTGGTTACTTTGATGTGGGCGCACCCATTTTCTGATTTGCTGTGCGGGACTCTTGGGAATGAGCCTTGTGTCTGATTGGCTACTACGCGCCGCGAAAGGTTTCCTATTGGCTGGGCTGTCGGCTGGCGAGTACGTTTGTTTTGTCTTCTTCTGTCAGCAGATACAGCTTCGCGTATATGTTTGATGCAATGCCAGCCTCGCAATAAGGAGCGTGTTCAGCTAAATGAGGTGANGGCGAGTACGTTTGTTTTGTCTTCTTCTGTCAGCAGATACAGCTTCGCGTATATGTTTGATGCAATGCCAGCCTCGCCGCCAGTTTTCGCACCCGAATGCAATAAGGAGCGTGTTCAGCTAAATGAGGTGTGAATGTGCTTCGCCACGCGTAGAGACCTGAAGAACTGGCGGATTCATTTTGGGACAAGCTAGAATTTAAAACACGTGCGTGCGTTTATGCAACTTTAGCCATTGGTTCACGCGGTGTTTGAAACCTTCTGTAGAACGGTATCCAATTGTCACCTTTCACTGTGAAAGCAAACTAGCTGTTGATATCGGCATATTTGTACACAAGACTGTGGAGTCTAGCATGCAGGTCATTGAACTCGCGAATTCTTCAGGTCTCTAGTCATGTGAGCTGTTGTGGGACTTAACACGCCAGGATGCTCTTTGTCCGCTTGAGTGTCCCCGGAGTCAGAGTTCCCGAGGCTATACATCCTCGGATTGGCACTGCTTGCACTATAAGTGTAACATTTTTGTGCTAATTTGAAAAAATGCTTATCTAATTTGTCAATTTTTAATTCACAATGCAAGTCTACTATGCGTAGACATTTAACGTGAATTATTTGAAGTCGTATTATGTGTGTCATTGCTGCAAGTTTCAGGCGGACTATCAGCATTGTGTATAGCAATACGGCCTTATTTCGAGTGATTGCACTTCGTGGGTTTTAACATGGGGTAAATGGCAGATAGCCTGGCATACATTTAGCACCTGTGTGTGCCTTTCAGGTAAGCTTGCGATCGATATGCAAGCCTAGATGTTTGGCTGCATCTTGATGTGGGTATCTGTTCGCCAAACAGATTTATTTCTGGGAGATCTTCCAACTAGGATAAGTTTCTGCAGGTGAAAGCAATGGCTTCCCGTTTTGAAACACATTAACTGTAATCCGCTATTTTGTGTAGTAATTTTGGAAGTCGTTAAGGGTGGTTCAAAGTCTTTGGGTTGCTAGTTCTTGGTTTTGTGATTGACTGAAAATAACTGCGTCGTCCGCATAGCAAAGGAGCTGCACTAGTCTGTGGGCAGGCTTCGGCAGATCGTTAATATAAATATTCAACAATACTGGGCCTAAAATACTGCCTCGTGCTGACTGGCCGACAGCGTTCCGACATGTCGTTAGCCAGCGAGGCCAGTTTACTGACGAGTGCGCGTTGTAGTTGGCGGTATAAGAGGCTGTTTCACCTCTGTGTTGTTAAATACTCTGGTGGTCACCTTAGAATAACCGAGAAGGAACTTGCAGGTGAGGAGGAAGTGCGTACGCCGTCATCTAGTGTGCGGCATAGCCGGGTGCGACAATGGCCGCCGCTTGCGATGTGGACAGGCCACCGCGACCCTCCTCACTCAGCCACAACACAACTCCCTTCATTTGTCAGCGGCCTCCTGCTGCGGCTGCCTATTGATCCGCTAGACAGCACATCAGTCCGCCGCGCCGCATAAACTAACTTCCCGGGCCAGTCGGAACACGAGCAAACATCGCACACCGGATCAACTATACTTCATTCAAGGTCACTTCGCACTTCTCTCAAACCCTGCTCAAGTTTCACTTCCAGGATGTTCCTCCACCTCGTGCAAACAAACTTTAACAGAGTCAAAGAATTACTCCAAAAGGACAACGCACCGCATTCGTGCGCACTACTAGGCATTACCTACACACAATATACCTTTGTTGTTAGTTACATGAATTAACTAATTAATTATACTTAATAAATAACACAAGGCAATTTTATGTTAACACGAGTATAAAACGCTTGTTGGACGTAAAATATTTAGGAAACAACCGTAAACATGTCATACATGAGGTGATATTTTAAAGGATTGATTCAATAAGTACGAAGAAACCGCGAATAGACTATATCCCGCTTGCTCGTGCCGTAACACCTTGGCTCCGATTATATTCCCCAATAAAACTCGAGATGACATCGCAACCCAGGCTCTCGCGAAGGAAACAAAAACCGGAAGTGTAGCTCCTTTTCGTTCCGTCTCCGAAACCACGCGAGATAACGAAACGCTAGGATGAGCAATGGCAAGTTGGGAAGTGACACTGCCACCGATACGACACGACAGCCTCTGGCCTCGCGAGTTCTTGTGAACACAGAGGATAAACACCTTCTTGTTCCGCGATCTCGAGTGCACACGCCAGCAAAGTGTTGTCACTGGCTGGTGACACGTCGGAACGCCATTCGCCAATCAGCGCCTGCTAACTTGGGCCTTGTCTCAGTTGGCGCTGAGAGCGCTCTCTTGTGCTCTCGCTATACGGATGACGTTACAGAGAACACACACTGCTCGACTCAATGAATATTTAATGAACAAACTTATTTAAACTGCGCTTTAAATCGAGTTTGTAATCATATGTAACAGTTTTGCCCGTGATAAGTGTTAATTGAACTAAATAAGAGCATTTGGTCGTACCAGCATTTCAGCCGTAAAATGGGGCTTATATTTAGAAACAAGGTAGAAGGCAGTTTCAAGCTATTGTTTTAACTGTGCGCGTAGGCTATATGTTCGCACTCATTACAACAGCCGTTTAAACTTTAAACATGTTTTTATCGTATGCTGTGTTTGTTTACCCGAAAGAGAGAACATCGTCCCAAATCCAAAGAACAAGTTCACACGAATGATCCCTATGGCCGAGTAATACGAAAGAGAACTCGTTAACCCGCCCAGTCCCGAGTTAACTGATCAGCTCAAGAGCTGCAATCGTTACATGTAACGGCGCTCTACCTGTGTCGCAGGTACTTCTCGTAACCATTGAACAATACTCTATGTGCTCATTGGTGTCAGCATCAACCACTCACAACTGAGAGTTGCCGAAACTTCCATTAATCGGAACTAAGACGCTCGATACGCTGGCTACTGATACCTTGTCGTGTACAGCACCAAACACAAGTTTCCTTCATGTGCAACATGACTTCACCATGGGCAGGAGGACTTAAAGGGTTAACACGGCTTCACTTGCCAACCGTCAGTTCAGCCAACAACACGGAATCCCCCGCAGTACGTAATAGCCAATCAGATGGAAGGTCCAGTTCCAGAACCTCAGTCCCGCAAGGAAACAAGGACGGAATGCCGTGCTCACTGCAGCAGCTGCTAGCGGACAAGTAACTAGCATTCGTGGATGCATAGGAGTTTAGCCCACAGGTCATTGAATACTCGGAAATGTTCCTGCACCGCTGTACACACATCCAATCGTGGTTCGCATGAACTCGCCGAGACGACCAAACTGACGCAGCTGCTGTTCCGCTTCAAGTCACCTCCCCCCATCCCTCCCTCGGCTGCAATCTAACTAGCTATCCATCCCCCATTACTGGCCGCTTTGTTCTCCGCGGCCAATTACGGTAGTTCACAAAGAGTAGTAGCGGCACAGGTGGGACGTGCAAGTTCCCCGTCCTGCCGCCGCGCAGCGCCAAAGCCCGCTCTCGTGAGAGGGTAGAGTGATCACGCTGGCTGCGAACAATCAGTCTCCGTCCGTGTGCCGACATTGAACTGCCATCACGACTATCGTATACAACGTGGGTAGGATTTACAAACAAGTGCTTTGAGATGTTCGTATACTTTATCCAACCAATTTGTGTTGCAGTGTGATTAAATTAAAATTGGTAAAAGTATTTTACTCGCGTAAAAGCGTTGGTCTTTCGAAAATTAAGATATAAACAAACGTCTTCACAATTGTTGACCACGTGACTTTTGACAGCTGTATTGGGGTGGGTAGATCAATGTTGGGCGCATGTGCCCAACATTGACAGAAAACGAGAAATCTGTGTAAAGTCAATTCACGGCTACTTCCAACTTTTCTGAAGCCCTGCTAAACTCCTACTTCCTGGATATTCCTCCGCCTCGTGCAAACAAAGCTTAACGTAGTCTAGAAAATTACACCAAAGTGACAACTCACCGCATCCGTGCGCACTCAGTGTAATAATATTTTGCATAAGAACTATTTCTTTCTAGGCATTACCAACACGCCTATTTTCTCTCCGTTTTCTTTCGTACACATTAAGTGTAAACGAAACATTACTATTAATAGATGGAATATAACAAAAATAAGTTTCATTTTATGTTAACAGAAATATAAAACGCTTGTGATACACGGTATATTTAGGAAACAACCACCAAGTTATGCCTGGGTAATTTTTCGAAGTTTGGATTCAAAAAATGTGAAGAAACCGGGAATAGACTACGATGCAGGCTGTTTCCCTTAATAATTTCCATATCTGGAAAAAGAAAATTCACGGTATGAATATTTTTCCTCATTTCTAAGAAAGCTCCAGGCTAATGAAAAACCGCATGTCTCCAACAAAACCTTGTTTCCTTTATTTGTATTTCTTATAGCTGATGTTTGGTCCATGGTCTATGGCTGAGAGAGCCGCTGGACACTACGCCATGCACTGTCCACGGAGGCCAGGCGAGTCGGTTCAACATCAGAAACCTGTACGTAATGAACGTTCACGTATCAGAATGAAAGGACGCATTCTTACGAAACACGTTCGTGGTCGTCTTGTTCGTGTCGTGTGGACACATCGTCGACGTGCACACGTGTAGGAAATGACCATATTGCATTACGTGCCGTGTACGTAACACGTTCAGCCAATAGAATTCAAGGAGAAGTTAAGAATAACTGAATTATTACATTTGATGAAATATTTTATTTACAAGCAGGAACTTGCATATTTATTATCCTTTACACGCGTAAAAATACGTTTAGCCTAAATTGTAAGTAATAATTAATTGTATCTTAATTTTGTATTACGTTATGTTTTGTGTTATGCATATTGTNTTTAGCCTAAATTGTAAGTAATAATTAATTGTATCTTAATTTTGTATTACGTTATGTTTTGTGTTATGCATATTGTTGAGAAATCTTGTGCAGTAGATACTTACACAATAAGAATGCATATGAAATGTTATTTGCTAATACATCACTATTTCACAGAAAACAAGTTAATTTCTAGTAGTATGTGATTACTTGAACCCGAGACGTGTACGCTCACTTTGAAGCACACGACTTTGTAAACGTTCAATGCAGACGTCTCTTACGTACACGAAATTGATCTTAAACTGACATTTACATGTAAAGGCTGTGCTAAATCGCAGTAGAATTCCCGTAATAAAATAACAGTAGCGTTAACATTTGAGTGTAAAATGTGCTGTCTACAACCGCAGTAAGTATTATGCGACCAATGANGAAAATAACAGTAGCGTTAACATTTGAGTGTAAAATGTGCTGTCTACAACCGCAGTAAGTATTATGCGACCAATGATACAATGTGACATAATAAAATTGTGAAACTTTTCATGGGGCGCGGACCTGATCTAATAGACGTGCTTCATTTCGTTTATTTACACGTGGAAAAAAATCATTTTCGCGAGAAAATGTTTGCATATTTATATTTCCGATTACCGTACTATGTAGTCCCTTTTTCTATCACGAGTTCATTTTGCACTAACCCTGGTAGTTGCATATGCTTTACTTGTGATTGGTCAGCATAATATGCAACGTAAAAACATATAAAAGAAATTTCCAATCTCCCTATGTCGTAACGGCGAGCAAACTGCCACCTCATGCCGTTATGTTGTAGCAGGCCCGATAAGCAAGTATGTGTCAAATAGCGAGGTGGGCGTACTCATTCTCTGATTGGCTGCCCAGGTTCAGTGCTTGGTTGGCTACCGCAGGCTCCGGAAAGTTCGCTATTCGTTGAGCTGCCGGATCAATGCCCAAACTCTAAATAATTTTGGGGCGAAGGAAACTAAAGTACCTGCATCTGTTAAAACCGCCATTCTTACTCCTGTCACAGTAATCGATAGATATAGTGATTACAGTTTCGTAGCTTTAAAAATGGTAAAGTTTATATGTCTACTTGTTTATCATGCATTCGGGTTTTCTCGGGGATCCCCCCCCCCCCCGGCTCTTATATTCCGGCGGCAATATCTCACCTCAATCACCCTCGTCGGCTCTCAAGACCTCGCTGTTATGACCCGCCCAAATCTCTTCACTCACTCACTCTTACATGCATTTATTACGTACAGAAGTCATCACTAATTTATAATTTATTTTCTGAACGAAAATTTTTGTTTGTTGACAGTTAGGTTGGCAACGAATGCCAATAACCACATGTATGCTACAGTATACACCGGCGTGTAGGCTACCAGAAGAAAAACATTTCTCTGCTATGAAGTATAAAACAAGAAATGCAGTCTTTCTCATTACGCTTCCTCAAAAGACCAATTTCTCGCGAATATTTTTCCTATGATGATTTAAAAAGTGCTTACGTTAACGTGAACAGCCTTTACAAAAAGGTTGTTTCTCGACGACACAATCACCCCNCACAAAACTGTACAGCGAAACTTTTCTCTTTATCGGATGTGACGTCACAACTATTTTGCACAATGTTTCTCTTCGTTGGTGCAAATTATTTTGGGTCACCTTGTGCAGTACAAACTGCACTAGCTTTTGAAAAGGTGTAGTGTAAACAAGTCTGTCGTATTTTCGCAGCTAGGCAAATTAGTTTAGTTTCGTAAAGATTATCAACGTGACATGAAATACTAAAATATACTACATTTTTGGGTAGAATATCACAAATGAAACTTTAGGTATTGTACCGAGGCATTAGTAGTAGGCTCCAAGGTGTTGTATATTATTTGGACTGTTGCCATTGGCAGACCACTTGTGTGGCTCGTAGTAAACGCTAAAACCTGGGACAACCAATCACCAGTAGAAGGCGACACAGGTAAAGGACGCCGTATAGCTGTCAGTAACCAATGATATCACGAGATGCGCTCAAGTTAATACAAGGAAGTGAAGAGTACCACGTTACTAAATAATAAAGCGAATTTTGCACATCTCTAGGCATTAGATATTTTAGATTGCTCCCTAAAAATTAGAACACTAAAAGTATTCAACAATCGAGGGAAATGTGAAATAGCGTGTCACTTAAACGAATTAGTCATTATCTTCACTTGAGTAACTAACTGCTTTACAAACAGTTAATTTAACATTTGATTAGCACCGCCAGAACTGAACGAATACTGCACGAACGTAGTTCTACTCAACCCCGTTAAGACACTTACACCAAAAGAGAATCTGGTGTCGCTGTATACAGGACAGCCTGCACAAAACTATACTTCTCTGCGCAGGCCGTGTGCAGAGATGATGGTTTATCGCGGGATAAGTTGGCTGTTTGTTAGGATTCAACGTACTCTATGCACGTCCGTCAGTTTTCTTTCCTTTTTGGCTGTATTGCATGTATGAAGATACTACCCCATTTCACTGGACCAATGAGGATTCTGATACTATACGGCAGAACGTTCGTGATTGGTCTGCAGACGACTTAGTCGAGTTAAAACTTTGCTCATCCAATCATGAAAGAATAAACTAGTTACGATTGTTATAGAAGATATGTTGGCTCAAACATGTTCCGCTATTTTCTATTATCTCTAGTCATAAAATGAAGTGTGTGGTATTGTTCGCTCTGTTACATGCACTACCAGAGAACGCCATTACGTGTTGAAGCTATGCACCAGCATGAATTCTGAGGCAGTCGTCCCGTTATTTATTCACGTGTGTGTATGGAAACAGAAAGTAGTTCTAGTCGCTAATGTTAGAAGTAAAGTGGGCGGTGCTAAGGAGCACAAGTGAGGGGAGAGCTTTTCGTATTAATATCACCGTCCTCCCGAGTTAAACGCTGCGAAATTGCCCGCCAACAACCCCCCAAGCCCTCCAACACCACATCGATTACAGGAATTCCCACCCCTCTCATAGCGCGCTGGCACCTGAACCTCTGGCAGTGCTCCAATTCGCCTTTTTCGTTAACGCAATGATCGTGTGACTAACTTTGCCTGCACAATCGATGACGCATTAAGGCTGTTCACGGTCAATAGAACACTTTTGAAATCAACCGCTGAAGAATTACTTACTGCTCACAGCTACAACACGGAGTATGTGAAACAGTCGCTTATACCACGAACTCTTGCAAAATAGCGTTCACTGGCCGGCAACATGTCGGAATTCCGTTCGCCAACCAGCGCCTGATAACCGGCAGCCCAGCCAATAGGGAACCTTCCGCAGCACGCCATTAGCCAGCCGGATACAAAGCCCGTTACCAGAGCCTCGCACAGCCAATCAGAGAACAGGTGCGCCAACATCAAAGCAGCCGCCACGCCATATCGCCTCCGTCTACTTAACATTGCAGTACAACTTTTCTGAAGCCCTGCTCAAGTTCTACTTCCAGGATATTCCTCCGCCTTGTGCAATCAAAGCTTAATCGAGACAACGCACCGCGTTCGTGCTCACTCACAGTAACAATATTTTTCGCGAGGAACTATTTCTTACCTGGCATCTTCAACACACCTACTTTCTCCCTATTTTTATTCATATAAATTATAAATTAAAAGTTATCATTTATAAATAAAGTGTAAGTAAATGAAAAATATATCGAAATATAAGGTAGGCCTACCTTTATGTCGGCGGAAGTATGAAACGCCTAAGATACGTGACACATTTAAGAAACAACCGAGCACGTCTTTACATGGGGTGATTTTTCAAAAGTTTGATTCAAAAAGTGTCACGAAACCGCAAATAGACTATACACGTATCCAGAGTATACATACAGGCACGCAGGCTCCCATTTGACAGAGAATGAAATATAACATTGTACTCAGAGTAAAATGCGTACATTTATGGCTACTATTGTCCAGGTTCTTTATTTTATACACTTAAGAGCACGAATATGCTTATTAACAGTTAGGTCACGTGCTAACTTGTGAGCCGAAGTTAAGCAGTCGTGTGATATGTTGATGTACCCTGTACGTGTGTATAGTGTATTCCCTACAACCATTTAACGTACTGCGTGCTCAGAGAGAAGTGTGGTTGCTTTCACAAATCAGATTGGTTGTCGGGAATACTCTTGAGACGTTGGATACTGAATCCTCGCGATGTACAGCACTCGTCATAAATACTATACACGTGCAACATGTCGACGATCGTCAACACGGCGAGTGAACGGATTAACAAGTTTGCTTTCCTCAAAATTCCTTGGTTTCAACCTGGAAGGCGTATGAATAAAGTGAGATGCTTCATTGCAGTGTTATACCTTACATATGAGGAAAGGATACGCAGTGAGATAGAAAGTTTGGGTTTCACGTTTTGTCATCTTCGAAGCTTACAAATAAGTACAAATTATCAAATTCGCCACCATGTTGATTTTGCCGACTTTGTGTGTAATATACGCATACAGTGGAAAATATTGTAATAAACCAAAGCATTAAAAACTTGGAATTGAAATTAAGGCAAAGCNTTAAAACTTGGAATTGAAATTAAGGCAAAGCGTCGAAATATTCGTGTTACTTAATTACATTTAAGTAACAGTTTAACGTTGTAATTATTTTATTCTGATGACGTTAAATGTTAAACAGTACATTAAGAATTGCTTTATGGAAATATATGGTTGATTTTAAGAGCTCCTGGTTTTTTTTTTTTTTTTTTTTTTTAATAATTTTTTTTTTTTNTTTTTTTTTTTTTTTTTTTTTCAAATAATTATTATTTGTTTATGTAGTATCAGCCAGGTCGTCTACAGCAGTATTGCATGATAAACAGTTGACTGTCATGGTGTTCCAATTAAAATCTTACGAAATTCAAAGTTACTTACAAAAAAAATCGAACCGCCAACTAACGAATTAACAAGAGGTGTGCGCCCACATCTGCCGGAGCACGATGCACTCGCCCACAACTGCAACACAGGGAAGTGGGCATCAATGTTTCCACGGTTGTCACAGAGTACATAATTATACAAAGACAAAATGGCGAGGCGGTTCTCTTTGTTCTGGGCGTACTCATTTTCTGAGTGGCTCCGCGAGCCTCGTGTCTGATTGGCTACACGCGTACTGAGATAATATCCCTATTGGCTGGGCTACCGGCTGGCAAGTAGGTTGTCAGGCGCTGATTGGCGAACCACTTTCCAAAAGTTTGCTAGCCAGTGACGCCATTTTGGTAGCGCGTGCGTCGGAAGTTGGGGAAATAAACGGCAGTCTATTCTTAAGTACTCGTGACACCCGACACAAACACTCTCCTGTTGGTTACGACGTAAGGCAAGAGAGTTTTACTAATACTTGTACAGTTCCGAACAAAAAATTCGTCCTTTGCCACGTTTACTGGGGCGAACACTCGCCGGCAAGCAGAAAAGAGTGCACGTATAGTATGGGGGGG
>NQII01004292.1:18587-36987 GCA_002778355.1 Clitarchus hookeri | reverse complement strand
GGGGGGGGGGGATTGGCAACCAGTGTGCCGAGAGGTAGCCGTTGAAAGGGGTCCTGCCCTCGAGTCGACAATTCCCCATTCATTGCTTCGTGCATTCTCATCTCCGGCAGAGGGGTTGAAGCATGGGGAGGGTGGGGGAAGCTAATTGGCGACGTTATCGCAGTGAGAGGGCTGGAGGCAGCTGTGGCCGCGAGCTAGGAGTGTGTCGCCCGTCGCGGGGCGGCGGGCGCACAGATACGTTCTCTTTGCATTACAATCTAGTTTTACTGGCCGAACAACAACGAGGCGAGGTGGACGTTGAACAGTGCTGCAAGGGCAAGGTAAAGGTAAGATCCCTAACAAAACACGCCGACCAGTCGATCACCGCGCGAGAAAACCCCCGCCGGGAATAGAATCTCCAACAGAGATACTTGCTGTGTACACGTGGGAAGGTTTATTTCCGTTGGTTCTTAATGTTATATGTGTGTTAAGCCAATCTCCCCACGCCCCGATTTGACTGCACCAATGATGCATCTTGTTTACGTAATATCGGGTTCCAGCAATTCGTCTGCAAACTAAGCATGTTTCGTTACTAGGGACACCCGATTTTCCTGAAATGAGGTCCTGCCTAGTTGTATTCCAAAACACTTTAACTCAGATCCACTTTCACGATTAACCGCTTTGGTACCTGTGTCTATTGCAGTGGACATGTTGCAGACGAAGGAACTATAGAAGAGCTGTACACAGCTAGGGTCATTGCCCGGTGCAGTCAGTTACTTCCCTGCAAGTAATGTGATCTGTGGACATTTTTCCAACTCTTGTTTTGTGAATGATTTTCCCAACTTCTCTTAAGCACCAAACATATATTTAATTGGTTATGCAAATGAAGCTATTGTTGAATCAGGGATAGTGCAGTACGAACCAAAATGTTACTTGATTTCAACACTTGAGCCTATTAATTATTAAGAGATGGAAAGGGTTAAGTGGTTCTAAAAATTGGAAAAACCAAATTCTACAATGTCGCAGAATACGCAGAGACGCTGGAACATAGCGGAAAATATTTTTGACCAACATATTCGATAACATTCTAGCTAATTTATTATATGATTGGATGATCACGTTTTTAACTCGGCTAAGTTCTTTCAGACCAATCACAAACGTTCTGCTTTAGAGTATCAGAATCATCGTTGGCCCAGCCAATAGCGAAAGGAGACTGTCGGACATGCGTACAGTACGTCTAACCCAGCAAACAGTCAACTATCCCAACGATAGACCATTGTTAGGGACTCGACAATTTCGCGAATTCATTTTCGGACAGTCTAGATTGGATCACAGTTAATTAGACAAGCACAGACTAACTGTGAGCCAATAACCGACTTGCGAGGAACCAAGCACCGAATCCCGCGCCACCTGTCTGAGGTAAAACTGCCTACAACACTTGAGTAGCAGCCTATGAACAGGAAACTGAGGCTCGAAAACACATAGGACAGTGGAGTCTAGCCTGTGCTTTATTTTTATTTTCCCGTTGAACTGGTTTTATTAGTGTGTTTATACAATTTTTAAGCAAGCTTCAATAAATCACGAAAAAGAACTGCTACTACTCTAATGGTCACAAATATACAAACAAACACTCGAGCTGATATGGGTAAGTGCTCGGGAGGAAGGTTTCCGGGCGCTTGAGGTGGTGTGGCAGTACCATGCTATAGTAGCGGAGCCCGGTTACCGCATTTGACCCCAGAAAGCGGGAATTGGGCGTCTCTTATAGACTTCTCTCCACTCATGGCGACCCAAGGCTCCTCGTGCCACACCTGGGTAATACAGATTGGGCTCCGCCACCCGTATCCCTATGGGAACCAGTCTCCTCGTGGCTGGTCACGGGTATCTGCCATAATCACTTGGGCACTAGACTTTTTGTAACATTTTACAAAATAAGTACGGCAAACAACTATCGAAACATCTCTCATAATGCGAATTCTTCTCAAGCTCTGAAAAATTGCTAAAACAGGCAATTTCAAAATGTTTTGTCTAAAAATATGCCAACTGAATACCTGCGAAACTTCAATCTGGGACTGCGCTTAAATCTCGTAGTAACATTCTACCATCCAAACCAACTCGGCAGTCTAGCCATTAGCTAACCTTTCGCGGCATGCAGTAGCCAATCAGACACAAGGCCTGTTGCCAGAAACTCGCGCATAACCAATCAGAGAAATGTTACGCACGCATCAAAAGAACCCCTACACAATTGTGTCTTTCCGTACATATCTACTTGGTGGTGGGGGGCCGCGGTGGTGTAGCATAAAAGCACTCCTCTTCCACCAACTCGAACCTGGTTCGATTACTGGCAAGACCGCTCCCACAGTTTAGCACTTGAGTATTGTGCCGGACGATGCCGCTGGTTGACGGATTTTCTCGGAGGTTTCCCGTTTCCTGCGCTCCGGCGCTGCTCCATACTCACTCAAGACCTCTATGTCAAGGGTCGCCTAAACCTCCCCACTACTCTGTGGTCATGTCAACTTCGACGTGAACCTGCCTTTACGATGAAAACGACTGACATGTTGCCAGCTGAGAAAGGGCACGTAGACCTACAAAGAGCACGGCGTCAGATGAAAGTCTATGTCTCGTTTGAGACGTGGCTGTCTTTGTGAAGCAGCTCCTCTTTGCTCCCCGTGTCAGAGGCCCGGTATAACTGTCGGCGCCAGACAATGGACGTTAATGAGCTCCAGGAACTGAAACCAGCGCTGTGATCCTCCTGGATCCTGATTGCAAATTCGAGCTCCGCTGCACCCGCAAACATGCTTCTATACGCGGAATGCTGTCTTCACGGAGATATTCCTTTTGATGAATAATAATTGCGAGAAATTGGCCTTTTGAGGGGGCGTAACGAGAAATACTGCGCAGTTACGCTTCAAAGGCCTTCGTGTCTGCGCCACGACCGAGACACTTCTTCCACTCATCTCGTTTTCAAATAAATACTATAGGCTTTTCGTTTTCTGGCAACGATTTTTTTCTTCCCCTTATTTATGTCCCCTCTGGCTGACTTCCATTTACAATTTCCGGTGTTGCAAAAAATTTTTATTTTAAGTATTTATGATGACATTATTATGGCGTTACCACAGCCAATGAGCCGTAGGCTTGTGTTCAGCGACAGTAATATGACTCGTCATGACCTAGAGCAGTAGCAGTACACACAGGAAATATCACTTGACGCTCAGCCTCGCAGTGTACAACACAGGTCAACTGTAAATTTAACGTGCAACATGTACAGCTGTGTACACTGGGTCTGAATGGATTGATGTTCTCCTTAAAAAAAAAAATTCTGAAAACACGACGCATTCCTCGGCTGATATTTTAAACAGTGATCCTAGTGGCTATATTGATAGGGATGCGAGTATTCGAGTTCAAAATGTCACAGAATTCGATTCCTCGGAGTTCTCGATACATCTTGAAAGGTGGCCTAAGTATTCGAATACTTTTATCCTAGTGATCTAGCTGAGTGGTTCATCAGTACTCACGTCTCACATTTTTTGTCTAAGAGTATTCGAGTTCACATACAAATGTTAGGTCATTCGTTCCACGTTTGTTGTTGAATATTTGCAAACATTACTGCATTTTCCAAATTTAATAGTTATTTCACTGAACCCTAAGTTTTCTCAAGAGTTTTGTGGTCCATTTACATTGCACAATAAAGTTTTAAAACTTGTATGTTCAATATCAAACACACCTTTTCGTATATATTGTTGACTTTTATAAAATTTTGAATTGCATTGCCTTTTGTATGGTTGTCTGGAATTGGCATTCGCCGCCCCTTTCCATTACATCTTTTTATCTTAATATAATAAGGCGAATAAAAACATATCGACCAGGAAAAAATTGAAATTACGTATTCGAACAGATAAGTACCGCCACGGAACTTGTCAGTTCTCGAATTCAAGCTGTGAGTGAAAGATCTCGATTCTTACCAGTATTAGAATGCAAAATATCTGTTCCCGGGAATATTCCATTCTACCCATCTCTACCTATGGGGAACTGTAACGATGCTATTCTATGTCTTGACAGCGCTGTCACCAGCTGGGAGTCGCTAATCGCTTTGTGTGTTCAGCTAATGTAGGAGCAAACTAAGAACAGAGTTGTTTTCCATGTGGCAGTTGGCGGTGCTACCCACGACCCCTCCGCCCTTCAGAGCCGGGAAATACGATCCTTATCACGGAACAGCTGTTGCCAGGCCGCCATGTTTGTGCGCGGCGACAGCAGCTTCCCTGGCGGCCAACACTTGCAGCCTCCCGGCCCTGCGCCTGTGTGCGGCAAGGCGGTGTATCCGACAGAGTTGTCTTGGCTGACACTTTTCATCTGGTACACAGAGAGAGAGAGAGAGAGAGAGAGAGAGAGAGAGAGAGGTTTGTATGAGCAGACAATATATCTGTCTGTTTATGGCCAAACAAATAATTTGTCTGGGATTCAACTAAATAATTTATCTGGGTAATTACATATTTCTTTGGCCGTATACAAAAAATTATTTTGCTGGCTACAAAAACCTTTCTCTCTGTGTGAAACCGGCAGAACTAACGCGTGCAAGAGTGGAAACTTTACAAGGCAGTTTCATCCAACCACAGAGTAGACAAGTACACAAACACGAAATGGCGTAGAGGTTGTTGAAGAGATTTGGGCGGCTCTTAACGAGGTTTTGGGAGTAATGAGGGTGAAATGAGGCGATAATGGAGCAGCACCGGAATGCAAGGGCGGGGAAACAGGAGATTCTTGAGGAAAACCCGCCGACCGGCGGCATCGTCCAGCACGATTGCGTGGCGGCTCCTATGATGTTGGCGAACCCATTCTCTGACTGGCAGCATGAGGCTTTGGGAACACGCCTCTTGTCTGATTGTCTAGGCTTGCTGGCTATTGGCTGGGGCTGCCAGCTGGGGAGCAGGTTACCAGGCGCTGATTGGCGAACGGCGTTCCAACATCTTGTTGGTTATTGCCGCCATTTTTGTGGCGTGCGCGGCCGTAGTTCGCGGTACAATGGGCTGTTACACTTCTCTATAACTGCTCTGCCCCAACTAACATTGGCGATTTCCTACCGAATCCATAGTCATTAACATAACAATAAGTTTGAGACTCTAGTTTCAAATATTTCTGCATAAAACTATATTTTCACTGTAAGGAATCGATTCAGATTTATACTGGTCATTGATTTCACACCGTAATTCCTTTCGTAAATAAAAGCTCTTCTTAATTCTCACCTGTGATCATGGAATGAATGGTGAATGTTAGCCTAATACCATCTGTAAGAGTGCAGTTCACACAAATGCGAATTATCGAGCTCTGGTAAAGTAGAAAAGATAGTGTGATAAAAATAAAATTCACATATCTCATATCTTGCTTTCTGAGGTTAGCTAACGTACTTGAGCTAATTGGTTGCCAAGTTTAACAAGATAATAACGAAGTACTTCATCAAAAATTATAGTTTCTTAAATTACACAAGCCTTCCCAATACTTTCTTCCGGTTACTACACAACTTTCANACTTCATCAAAAATTATAGTTTCTTAAATTACACAAGCCTTCCCAATACTTTCTTCCGGTTACTACACAACTTTCAGTCGTTACACACATACAAAACTTAACAATATATCGTATACAAAGCATTTGAAAATTATTTTTAAAAATTTTAACTAAACTGTTACCCCAGAATCACTCACTTTTCATACCTTCACATGCATGTGACCACTTTCTCTGTAATATAATACATGTTTCATTTTCATAAAACAGTCTAATGCACCTTTTAATAAATAATCATGTAAATATGGTGAGAACTTCGGTTATCATTTATGCTCAGAGTACAATAAATTTCTGAAAAATATTTTCATAGATGTTTTATCAAAACGATGGTTTAATAAAAAACAATGTTACCAATATGTTAATATTTCATCTGAAAATATAATACNGATGTTTTATCAAAACGATGGTTTAATAAAAAACAATGTTACCAATATGTTAATATTTCATCTGAAAATATAATACACATTATCAACAAATTTTT
This sequence comes from Clitarchus hookeri, assembly GCA_002778355.1. Classification (NCBI taxonomy): domain Eukaryota; kingdom Metazoa; phylum Arthropoda; class Insecta; order Phasmatodea; family Phasmatidae; genus Clitarchus; species Clitarchus hookeri. The sequence goes on along the minus strand of NQII01004292.1, from coordinate 30,972 downwards.
CAGTTGTAACGGCCTCTATAAAGTACAAATGAATTTGCATTAGACTATTTTATGGTAACATACTTTACTTTCTACTATCATACTTATATTTAATTTTCATCTGACATAAAAATTCTTATGATATGCAATTTAACTCTCTACCATCCATCAGGAAATACATTAATTATCTGCAATAAACAAATGAACAGCACTAATGAAGAGGACGCTCAAGTAATAGGAAATTTTAATTACAAATTATTGATTTTCCCCTGCAAAATTAAGTGACGGTATGACTGTTCTAAATGAAACAAAAACACGATATAAATAAATTAAATACAGAAATCACAATCGCTTAAATGTGTCGCTGTATCCTTGTTACACATATTTAAACACACATCGTTTACAATACTACTTATAAAGAGAATTTTGTTTCTAAAAACTTCAATGTATCAAAAACTATCATTTATTTAAGAACTATGTGCCTACAATAAAGGAAACATCCACTTAACAATAAACATATAGATATAGTTCTCACATACAAGATTATTTAAGCACGAAGGACAGCAATCATTGGCTTTTTATTTACGTATAAGTTACAAATTGGCGCATTCTATAAACAGTTGTGCTTTGACGGAGTAATGATGATAGTTTTACGTATTTTCAAATGCGAAGTGACGCAGCTCTATTCGCGAGGCCTGGCATGCGATACTGAAGTTNTAGCAACCAATAACCTCGAGCAACTGTGTAGCCCCGCCCCTCAACCCACGCCGCCGTGGCAAACTAGCCAATAGCATGGAATGAATGTCACGGGTCATAACAGCTAGCAGCGCGGGATAACTGCACTTCACTGAACGCTAGACTAAAGCCTGTCCACTCTCGTTTCACAAATCTAGTCTTTAAAAATTCGTAACAAAGAAAAATAGATAAATATAGGATGGCGGGTCCACTCCCCCTCGAGTAACATGAAGGTAGTCATTTATGACATGGACAAGTACTCGTAAAATATTACAGAATACTTCGTAAAATTATTAGGAATCTTCCATTTTCTCAGAAACTAACTTTCCGTGCATTTCACTACAACTTCCCGTAAATGTTCTAGTTTGTATATTTATTCTATGATTGTAAGGTATCGAAGGAAAAAATAAAAATAATTTCCGTATTTCTGGTGTTGCGTGTAAACAAGGATTAAGGAGGTAAAAAATTGTTACTATAAAGCGGAATTTGAACGCGAACAAAAAAGAAACGCATAATCACAGCCCAGCACTGCAACCCCTCACCTACCAGCTTTGCATGCAAGCGACAGTTTCAAGGCTCCGTTTCATCTATTATGCAGAAGTTCTTCGTTTTCGTGTCATAATTTCAGTTTCAGAGGTATTATTGGAAATGTTTGATTATAGGAAAGACACAATTTACTAGTTGTTTAAAACTTTTGTGCCTAATTTTCTCAGCGTATTTCCTGCTTGCAAAAAGGCAAGAACTTATTGATAAAATGTAAATATGTTCTCGAATTTTTACAACTAGTTGATAACATACAATAAAAATTACTCACAAAAAACATTAAACTACTTTTAAAATGTAAATTTTCTATAGTTGCACATTGTCAGTAATTACTATGAATTCGAAATTATGACGTTAGAACAAATAATTCGTGCAGAAGGGGTGAAGCAGGGCCTCAAGGCAGGTTACGTACATCTGATGTTTGAAGATGTTGGTGAAGAGAATGCGTTAATTGTCCAAGAACCTATAACTTTCTTGTTACGGCCGCGAAGATCGTGTCGTGCAACCTCGGCAATGTTCGCCCCCGAAACCCGAGCTCTCTGGTGATACAGAAAGGTTCCGTGTTTCATCAGTACGTACAGCACTGCGTTTCCCTATATAAACTATTCATGACCGGGTTAGAAAGAAGTTTGCCCTAAAGAGCCGTTTTTAAGGGTTCCGAAATAATATTTACAGCATGCGTGGTAACTTTAGAGTATCATTCCAGCCTCGTCTGGGGTATGATGTCCTTTCTTAGTTACACATATTGGGGGCGCGTTTAATATAGTTGCTATAACAAACCAGGATTTCAAACAGCCTGCATCGCAGTCCGAGCGCCAGGCAGAGCCGTAACTGACAGCCTCCACCGCCATCGGCGTAGAGGACGAGCTGATTCAGCTGGGTACTGTGTCAGCCTGCACACGGACTGCGATGCACCCGCCAAGTTGGCAGCGATGAAGAAACACCGTCCCATTCCGCAACGTTGTGTGATGTCGTTTGTAGTTACCGAGAAATGTAGAAACCTAATTATTTTGTCTCTGGTTTCTGCTTCTAGATAAATACAACGCAGTCACCTTCCCAACGAAATGCTCCTATCTCGAGCCCCCACGCCTCGCACCTAACATTATAATGATAAAACACATTACATTTTATAAATAAACATGTTTAAGTATACACATTTTATCGTGAAATATACAACTCACAACCATACGAATGCTAAATATTTAAATATTTTTTATTACATAAAAAAACTGTCGCACACCCTTAAGGACGGCCCTGATGAAAATAATATTAACACATGGCAGCGGAACAGATAATAAGAATAGTGGATCCTAAGCAAGGTTTTTGTGTGCTCAAATAACCATGCACGTTCATAATTTTTGTTTTGCAAATTTGTAAATTGTTTGTGTTATTACAATTGCAATGCATCTTTCAACTCTATTCACAGCAGCTCCGTCCACAAGTACACTGCATGTTGAAACCTTGCGGCACACCCTGTTCTCTCCGACTCTGGAACTCGAGTGTTTTCAAAGCAAGTAGAGGCTTAACTCACACGCCAGACCACGACGAATAGACACTTGTAAAAAGATGCGCCACCCTGCATTTTCATAGGATTGGCTACTATTCTAGTACCTAGTACAAAATACACTTCTTAGCACCTAGTTAGAAACACACTACATTTCCTCAACTTGTGCATTATATACTCTTATGCAAAAACCAATTTTCATTCAAAAACATAAGCTACACTGTCAGAAATATTCTCTGTAAAATTACGGAAAATACAGGTTACGAACTACCTAGACATCTTCGTTAAATCACGGTCTCTTTGTTTTTTCCAATGACGTTCTCTCCGTAAATTTCACATAAATCTCCGCGAATTCACAGAACGTGTCCACAAACCTGCAAGTTTTTTTTAAAAATCTACTCTTTATAAAAAGGGGTAACAAAAAAAAGTTTTACTTCCGTTATGTGGGTAATTCACTGTGTATAAAAATGACTACAAAAAAATAAAAGATTTTGCCCAGTGGCGTGATTTGAACTAGGATAAATTTTTTGGTAGGTTAACACATTATCCACTCACCTTTACAAGACGTGTTGTAACCACGGAATTTATACGGAATGATGTATGTACCTCTTAGTTTCTAATCATGTTAGAGTGTGTGCGATTTTTTTAATTTCAGGTTTACAAATAGGGGTAAGAAAGAGTTTTATTTTCGTAATGTATTTCACTGTGTATAACATAGAAATTAAAAAATTTTTAAATAATTAGTACTGCAGTGGGATTTGAACACGAATCGAAAAATTAACAATCAGTAACTCGAAAGACTCACTTACCACACATTTACACCAAGTATTTTGTAAATATGGATTTTACATGAAAGTGACGAATGCGCCTGTCTTAGTTTCAAGTCGTGTTAGAGCGCTTGCTATTTTTGCGGTTTATAAAACGAGGTTACGAAAATATAGTTTTATTTTCGTTATGTGCGTGTTTCCCTGTGTATAAGAATTTTTGTCTTGTACCGGAATTCGAACATGAATCAACGAATTGGCACTCCATGAGTGATTCGCACTCACCTGTAGCAGGTGTAGTATGTAGTATTGTGAAGATAGGATTTCATACGCTTCACGTATCATCTGCATTGTTCGTGTCTCAAAATCGAAGCCATAAGAATACGAAGAGCTTCCATATTTTATATTTACGGAGCTCTTTCCGTTATTCGTCACTACGTTGTGCATTTCCGTAAATTAACTCCACATCTCCGTAAACCTACAGAAACTCCTAACAGTGTGGGCATAACATAGATAACTACTGAACGATTTTTTTTCTTTCAAATTTGCACTGATCAAATTATACGTGTATTTTCCCATGTGGGATTGACATTATTAAATAATTTGGTAATTTGTTTACGGTTACAGATGTGAAACTTATCATGTAAAAAAATAAGTGGGGTTTCGGAATAACTGTTAAGATGTTCCCTATGACTGGAATAGCTTGATTTTTAAATATTGACTCCGAAAATTAAGTTATGGAGGCAAATACGTAAATCCAAGATGGCAAGGATACTTCCTCTAAGTTCCCCATTGGCTGTGCTGGCGAGTAGGTTGCCACGCGCTGATTGGCGAACGGCCGACATCTTTCTGGCTAAGTGATGTCATTTATTGGCGTGTGCGGCTGGAGTTGGCGAAATAAGCGGCATTTTCGCATCTGTATTCTTATGTTCTCTATGGCAGGCGGTTGTAAATAGCGGCCGGCGAGTTGAGTGGCTGTATCGCCAATTATACATAAATTATTCGTTTTAGCGTCACAACAGGAGAGTCAGGGTCATTACTGAAAGTTTCATTTTAGAAGCATTACATTTCATAGTTCTGTGCAAATTCTTGTACCTGATCATTAATAGGTGTTCGCTGGTTCTCATTAAAGGTGAGAATAAATTAATATATAACATTTTCGGATTAAGTTAATTGATGGATAAATATGCGTTTGTAATTTATATTTTATGTATGTAATTCAATTATGGGTAAAGTAATTAGCTAAACTTCTATAGTCACATTTTTTTCAATAAATTCCCCGAATTTGAATAAAAAATAAATAAATAAAAAATTCAATATGGCGGGTGACACGGGCTCTTGAGAGAGAGAAAAAGGGGGAGGGGGTGAGATAAAAAAAGGAGGAGGCAAGACGGTGGGAGCAGCCTCGGCCAGAGGACGGACAGGAGCCGGCGAGAGTCAATATTATATCAGCGCGGCGGCAGCGCGTGTTTAACCTGTTATTGAACTGCCTGCTGGTGCTGTGCGTGCAGACGTGGCAGGCGCGAGGTGCCCGGCCCTAAGGTCGAGTTTCACGCCCGCGCAGCCCGCCGCGTCGCCCTTTCGCGCCCAGCCCAGCCCAGCCGGCCCCGTGTTTGTCGTCCTGCACGACATGTGTCCAAAGTCACCCAGAGGTCACACCACGTCCTGGCGAGTCCTCGCTCCCGGTTACACCTCGCAGGTCCTTCCGCCTGCATCTCCTTCCTCCACACACCAACACCCGCAGCAACGAGTAGAGTACGTGTGCGAGCTGACACTCTGAAGCAGTGTTTCCCCCTGCCACATGAACACACTCACCTGACAACCTGCCCAGTATGTCCACAGCAAATATTTTGCCGTGGAAATAAGCGCACACACGAGAATTTTCAGAACTGTCAAAAAAAAGTAAACTCGTTAGTGGGACACTATATAAAAAAACAACCTGCTTTTGAGATGTTTGTACTGCAGACTTCCTCTAACGTAGTTTTAATGCAACTGCAACGTATTATATACAAGTTCAGGGAAGAACAAGAGTACACCGTACACTACCCTTCCTCCCCTGCCAATGTTGGTGTGCGTACAACATATCAGTTTGTACCCCTTCCAAATTTTAGTACCTTAAAACATCGTGCACCTATAGCAATCTTACTGGAGCAAAATTGCATGACATGCTGCAGGAAATTTTTCATTGTGTTCATGGATCGATGAAAAAGAAAAAAATATCTAAAACGAAATTAAATTTTGATCTCTAGTAATTAACACTTTTACAAAGTGGCAATATCTTAGACAATATAAGCGACTTCCACATCAACTGCCAGCATTCTTTCCAAATGTAGTGTGCAATTTTATTGACTCAGCTATTAACATGTACCTTCAAATTCCCCCCCCCCCNTCGTTGAAGGCAGTCAAAGTATTTAATTCGTAAAGAATGGCGAGTGTGTTGAGAATTCGAACTCAAACACGTTCGCCGCTGTTGATCACGTGACTCTGATAAGTGTATTGGCGATGAACATGTCGATGTTGTGTACATGCGCTGAAGACGAAACTCTGTCTACGCGACGACGAGGGGCTTGCAACTTCTTCAATAGGTAGGGGCAGTGACTTTTCGCGAAAAGATTTCGAGACAAGATACAGTCCAACGCACTGTAGGGTCGTCCAGCCTCTTTCATTGGCTAAAAAATGTTAACCGTTTGCGCACGAGTCACGAAGGTTCAGTGTCGTAGTTACTTATTCCTGAGTGGCTTGGTCAAAGACGGACACGGCACCAGCAGCCAATGGAGGCATAACAACAGCGAAGGTGTGTATATACTATTGAAGTCTACTGTGTGCTCCGATTTTTACGCGAAAAGTCACTGGCCCTATCAATAGGGAAAACGAATACTTTCGGAAGAATCCCGAAGTCGAGGTTCTATCTTGCAACTTCACCATGAATAAGTAGAAGAAGTAGAATAATAATAAGAAGAAGAAGAAGAAGAAGAAGAAAAGTTGTCTATTAAAAAAATATATTTACGAACTGCAAACTGCGTATACTTGTGACAAACGATTTAATGCAAATTTTCTTTCTACTGTTTACACACGTGCTTGTTTTATGTTTAATCTTGGTGGTGGTTGTACAGTCTTGTCTTCAAGACTTTCACTTCTGTTTGCGCGCTACGTATATTTTTATGAACATTCGCAAGAAACTGTTTATAAAGTATTGTTTAAACTAAATATGTATGTTTAATTTGTCCAGAAAACGCAGGTCGGTCCGAAAATAGTAATAAAATACAGACAGGCGACGATGTTAGTATTTTCTGCCGACATAACGTAGTAAATATTTGTGGTTTACTTTTGTGTTCTAACGTTAGCAATACTGTAAAACTTACTTCGGCAAGCAGGTAAATAAGATAGGACGTTCTGTCGTTATACAGTGCTGTTGTTTTACAAGTCTTCCCGCGAAGGCCTACAGACCCACAGCCCTTACAATCCAAGGCGACAGGCGGAAGAACTCTCTGCCACAACAGAGACGAAACGACGTGGCTGTTCCTTTGACGTGAGCGTACTCGTGCTCTGATTGGCTGGACGATACGAGGCTTTGGTAAGGTGTCTTGTGTCCGATTGGTTATTGCTGCCTGCGTTGGGTTTCCTATTGGCTGGGATGCCGGCTGGCGAGTAAGTTACCAGGCGCTGATTGGCGAACGACGTTCCGCCATGTTGCTGGCTAGTGACGCCATATTGCTGGCTAGTGACGTCATATTGCTAGCGGGTGCGGAATAAGGTGCTGTGCATTCTCAAGTACATTACTCTTTGGTCGTACCACAACACGTTGCAATATGGCAACCATGTTCACGGTCGAGCACGACTTCGTACGAGGCCTCCCATCGTACAGACAGCTGATGCTAGAGAATACACAGTACAGTGCAGTCTAGCCTACAGGTCTCTCAAAACGCCACATGTTCCTGTCCGTAGCTATAGTGTGTGCAGTGGGTATGAATGGGTTAAGGGTGTATGTCTAGTACACTAGTGAGCAGGCGCGTGAAGAAACTATAGCTCGGCGAGTCAAGGCTGTTCACGGTAAAGTGAGCACTTTGAAAGCCCTGCTTGGACCTATTTGTATGTGCATTGTGTATTCTTCCACCATATGTACAATTAACACTGCCAAGGGCCTCGTCACTTTATTCATGTGTCGGTCAAGTGAAACTGTGAAATAATTAGCGAAGTAAATATTTTACACATTTGTTCATTCTTACACTTATATGCATTAGAAAAACGTAAAGCCAAATAAATTATTTCAGTGTTCACAAATGTTTACCTAATACTTTTAATTCAACGCTAAGACATAAAACTACTTTCCCTTAGTCGTTGTTGGCAACGTTACTGAGCACATGGTACCCAGGGTGTCCGCTAAAATATACACATGTAAGGGCAGTGACATTTCAAAAGTGCTCACTTGACCGTGAACAGCCTTTACGGACTTGCAGGCTACAGCGTGCACGATGCAGAAGACTGTGTTGTCGCTTTACGCACGGCGCTGTACTCGCAACAGGGGGCGGAGGTGGATGTCGAATAATCTGGCGACGCACGTCCATCGGGCGGGGAGGTAAAAAAAAAAATTAAAAATAGAAGACAAAAGTAGAAAAAACTGGTTGCCCTCAGTTGAGAGCCTGTGACTCCTCCCCCCTTCCCGGATCACCCTTAACGTCGCGCTCAGCAGGGGATGTTCTTGTTTTCGTAACGCCTCCCTCTCTTTCTGCTCGCTCTCTCTCTCGTGTGGAAACCTACGGCGCCGCTGCACTAAAGCCGGGTTCGCAATAAAAAAAAGTTATGCGTTAAGAATTGTGTGGTAAATGCGGTTCACATACACGGAACGTCTTCTATATTTACCATTTACAATTCACCTGATAATTTTTATTTCCAGTCAATGAAAACTTACGACAAGCCGGTCCTGTTTACTTTTGTTTCTGACCTAACCCGACACAACACACCTACACTGGATATCCACTGAAATTCCATTTTGGAATCCCCTGACTTCCCAGTCTTCCGGGCAGAATCTTACCATTCTCCCTGGCCTATTTTCAGGATACAAACCTTCCAATGCCATATTTTTCCACAGCTGATAGAGCAAATATGATATCAGTGAAGTTGAATTAAGTAACGCCGCAACAGACCAGCAAGCAGGGCCAACATTTTACTCAGTCCATAGATATTTCTTGCGATACGCGCTATTGACTTCAAAAGAGTTCCCATTAGAAACACACAAATACTTTATTGTGTATATATAGGCCCTATGTCACTTGGCAAAGACGTATTATTGCCAGTTCACAAACTTGAAAATTTCAATTTTAAAACACATATGCTTATAATTGCATTATCCTATATTCGTACAACTAACCATGTTTGCAGTGTGGCAATTATTTACATTTTCCTTGTGGGTGGACACCTTGCTATATTTTAACAGATCACACTTCAAATCCGACATTTTATATCAGAGAAGCTTAATTTTTGTGAACAAATATACCCACAAATATTTGCAAACACATACGTTTTGAATATTTTTTTTATTCTAACATTGCTGTAAACAACTGTTTCCCGCCAACAACATCGACTGCTCTGTTCTGATTGGTCGTCGGCATACACGTTTTACTTAGGATATAAAATATAACTATTTACTTTAAAGCTTAAGGAAGTCCCATCAACGCACACGGCCTACTAGATTCCATTGGAAACCAATACATATGATGACACATATCCAGTTCTTCTGTGTATGTCATAGCGCATAATTTAACGCTTAATGTTGCTACTGTTAGCCAGCTGAACGGCCGCAGAGACAAAGCCAGGATCACACAAGAGAAGATACGCGGAGCTTCCTTCATGTGGCCCCGCCCATGCTCTGATTGGCTGAGCCACGTTCTGGGGAACAAGAGGAGAGTACGGATGTTTCGGTGGCACCCAACCCTCGGCTTCACTGATTATGCAGAATGTCGTCGTTTACGTGCCATCATTTGAGTTTCAGGGGTATTATTGGAAATGTTTGATTATTAATAAAATATAAATATGTTCCTAACTTTTTACAACTAGCGGATAACACACAATAAAAATTAAACACTAAAATATTTTTAAAAACTCGTAAAATGAAAATTTTTTGTAATCGCACATTGTCAGTAATTACTTTAAATACAAAATTATAATGCGAAAACGAAGAATTTCTACAAAAGAGGTGAAGCCGAGCTAATATCGATGTCTTGAGAGCCGATTAGGGTGAAGCGAGCTGAGTGTGGAGCAGCGTCTGAATGCAACGGCGGGGAGAACTGGATATCCCTGAGAAAACTCGCCGGCCAGCAGCATCGTCTGACACGATTCCCACGTGCGAGAATCCAGGGCGCGACCCCGCCAGGAATCGAACCCGTATCTCCTAGGTGGGTGGCGAGCTCTCTAAGCCACTGTTCCACTGCTGCTCCCTCTTGAACGTGTTGGCTGGGCTGTAGCCTGGCAAGTAAGTTACAAGGCTCAGATTGGCTAATGGTGTTCCGGTGTGTTGCTAGACAGTGGCGCTGTTTTGTCAACGTGTCTGCTGAAGTTGTCGGCGCAGGCGGGTGTTTCACTGCTGTGTTAACTATTCTATGGCCGGGCAAAGTATAGCAGGTGTACAAGGTATATAAGCTATAGAAGAGTGTGTCGTAAATTTCGGCGCATTAGCCTGCATGCATTAACACAGAGCTTCAATAAACAAAAATTGATGTTATTAAAACAGTTTGTATAGATACCGATATCACATGATTAAATTAAAAGTTGCATAGTCTCATATAAACCGATAATTAAAAGTAAACACCGCAGCAAGACTTTTAAAATTTTTTTTTTAAACTAGCATTTAATTGTTTACAATTTNTTTTTTTAAACTAGCATTTAATTGTTTACAATTTCCAGATACAAGTCCTTTTTTTTTTAATTTCACATAAACAGAGTTTTATTAATAACACAAACAGACACTCGTATTTATGTCATTCAAGTTTTTTTATATCCTGGTTACGAGACTTATTTTTGGAGTNATTAAATTAAAAGTTGCATAGTCTCATATAAACCGATAATTAAAAGTAAACACCGCAGCAAGACTTTTAAAATTTTATTTTTTTTAAACTAGCATTTAATTGTTTACAATTTCCAGATACAAGTCCTTTTTTTTTTTAATTTCACATAAACAGAGTTTTATTTATAACACAAACAGACACTCGTATTTATGTCATTCAAGTTTTTTTATATCCTGGTTACGAGACTTATTTTTGGAGTNAATAACACAAACAGACACTCGTATTTATGTCATTCAAGTTTTTTTATATCCTGGTTACGAGACTTATTTTTGGAGTTAATATACATTGTTTAAAGTAGTAAATGAAATTAATTACATCAATCTCCGTCTAGAGCTGTGTTCTCAAAACAAAGTGCGTACGCTATACAAGTAAATGCCTTTGCTTCGAAAATTTTAAAACTATTGATAATTAAGTACACGAATTTTTGTTACTGTATTTACTTTTGCGCGTGCGTTAAGTATAACGCGTGGAAGTTAATAACTGTTAGTTCTATCCTTCTGGGTTGTATTTCCCGTCAGGAAAATTCGTCGTTGGCAAACCCTTAATCATTTCTTTCGGGTTGTATTCAGCTGTCACGGGTTACCGGGCCCTTTAAAATAAATGTGCCACCAACATGGTCGGTTAAGAAGAATAACCCGTTCAGAAGAAATATGGGGTTGCAATTAATGTTTGATGACCAATGACTAATGGAGAAAATAATTGTAAAATAAACATTTGATGGAAACATTTGCATCCGTCCACTTTGGAATGTGTTGTGTACAGACGGCAGTCTTCTGTCTCATCACATGATGGCGATGCGAAGTCGTCCACTGAAATTCACAAACTTTCACATAACAACAAATGTGATGATTCAGTACAATCCCAGTTCATGCTTTACTGCACTTAGAATTTCCTAATAAAAGTTTCAAACGTCCATGTACGGTTACAAAATAGCTTCTCTACCACTTCAAAAATGGGAAGTTAAAAAGAGTTCAATGCGTGGTTACATCGTGGAAAGTACGTACGTACCACTGGGCCTTACTTAACACTAGTACGACATAATGCGATTTGCGCGGCCAACTTTCTCACGTCGTAACACCGCTCTAAGGAATACCTCAAAACATTACTAGTAAACGAATTGTACGCTAAGCTTTCAATCTGTCAGAAGTTGCATTTACATGACATCTCATATATCGCGGGAAAGCTATGTTCACGAATTTGCACGAAAAATCGTTGGCTTATGTGACCTGGCTCCTGCAAAAGAGTATATATCCTAACAGCACACTAAAATACAACAAGTCTTATAAATACTGCTTCTCCGAGAGTTTATAAAAATGAATACACACACTCCACATGTCCTTGAAAGTTTACAAATCTACACACTACACATGTCGTAAGTCAACGTACGTTAACATCTCAGTCAAGTGGTGAATGTAGCAGCGAGAGTACCATCACGGGGGAATGACACCTGTTTGAAGTTGCTAGGTTTGAAGGTGTGGTACAGTACGGGAGGTCCTATAAAAGTAACGACAATGGCGCTTGCTCAAGTGTCTGGCCGCAGAACAATGTGGTGGGCTGGTTTTGTATGAGGATTAGGCAGTAGTTCAGGCTGTAGGTACAGGGACTAGCTCGACCCGGCACACACGTCAGAGGTAGGGCGACCTGAGACAGACGACGGACAGCTGGTGCCGGGTCGCCGCCGCCGCTCAGATGGGGCCGTAGTGGCTGAGGTTCTCGGAGGCGGCGTGTTGTTGTCATACGTACCTGGGCGGAGTGACGGACTTGCGCGGGGGCGGCGGCAGGCGGTGGTGGCTGCCCCC
>NQII01004292.1:4122-18526 GCA_002778355.1 Clitarchus hookeri | reverse complement strand
CGGCGCAAGCACGAAGCCGCGCAGGTGGTCGGCGTTGGTGTTGCCAACGTAGCAGATGCCGGCCACGGGGTCACCGTCGACGGCCGCCAGGATGAGCACGGCCACCGACTTGACGGTGGGCACGAGCCACGCCGCCAGGTGGAAGTACTGCGAGTAGCCGGCAATGGCCTCGTTACCCCACTTGAGCCCCGCGGCCAGGAACCACGTGAGGCTCAGCACCACCCACCATATGGACGACGCCATGCCGAAGAAGTAGACGAGCAGGAAGACGAGGGTGCAGGCGACCGGCCCCGTCGAGCTGTGGCGGATCACGTCGCCCTCGCACGCCACCTCGTCGTGGCCCAGCCCCACGCGCACCAGGTAGCCGATGCTGACCATGAAGTAGCAGGCGGAGAGGAAGACGATGGGGCGTTCCGGGTAGCGGAAGCGTTCGGTGTCGATGAGGAAGGTGGTGAGCGTCATGAGCGTGCAGGCGAAGCAGAGGCCCGACCACATGGCGATCCAGACGGAGGCGAAGTCGCGCTCCTCCTTGGTGAAGAAGACGCCGTGGCAGGGGAAGGCGCAGTTGGCGACGCCGGCGACGGCGACGCTGCGGTTGAAGAAGGGCGAGTCTCTGGAGAGAGGTACGAGAGGGTGTCGGCAGCGACACGCACAGTCCTTCTCCTGGTCCTTGCACACTCGCCTGCCGCCCTTGACGCGGCACTGGGCCGGTCTCCTAGGTGGCTCCGGAGTAGGAGTAGGCGACGGCTCGCTGCGGTTCGTCTGCTCCATGCACAGGTGGTTGGGGTCGCCGTGCACCGGCAGCTTCTCGCACGCCATGCGCTCCGGCCAGGGGAAGCCGTACTGCTTCATGATGGGCGTGCAGCCTGCGCGGGCACGCTCGCACACGCTGCGACACGCGGGTAGCCGCTTGTGGTAGTCCTCTATGCAGATGGGCGCGTACACGGAGCAGAGGAAGAACTTGAGGTCGGGCGAGCAGTGGATCTCGACGAGCGGCCAGAACTGGTGCACCTCGAGCCCCGCCTCCTCCTGCGTGTCGTGGTTCAGGTCGTTGGGCATCGAGGTGAGGTTGTAGCCGATCCCGCGACACCTGTAACACGCGCACTACGTCAACCTCTCGCTGCCTCGTGCACTTGGACTACTCTAGACAATTACAAGGGACAACACACTGCANACGCGCACTACGTCAACCTCTCGCTGCCTCGTGCACTTGGACTACTCTAGACAATTACAAGGGACAACACACTGCACACTCACTTTAATAATATTTTGCATAAGAGCTACGTCTTACTGGGCATTGCCAACACACATACACAAAATGTAAGTAAAAGTTCAATTTTAAGACAAATAAGGTACCTTTATGTTAACAGAAGTATAAAACGCTTGTGATATATGACACATCTAGGAAACAACCAAACACGCCATACACTGGGTGATTTTTTCAAAGATTTTATTCAAAAAGTGTGAAGAAACCGTGAATAGATTATATCACTTGTTAAGTTTCATTACAATTCACACATTATTATTACATACAGGACTACTTTACACAATTCCTGAAACCAGAATGGANTGTTAAGTTTCATTACAATTCACACATTATTATTACATACAGGACTACTTTACACAATTCCTGAAACCAGAATGGACTGATTTCAGTCTGTATTTTCTCATTTGAGTCTGTAAAAGAATAAGTGAGTTAATCAGTAACGTGGTTACAGATGCAACAAAAACAACATGCCAAAATATAGTGGAATTAAAACATTTATGGCTTATGCCCTAACTCCCACGTTTTAAACAACGTTATCTCAAAAGTAAGCTACGGTGAACCCTAGAATATTTTCTCCAATATTTGTAATAAACTAGTGCTTCAGGTTCAACTTCAAATATGTTTACCGATCTTACGATTCACTTTAAACCATATGTCGTCTAAATATGTTTCCGCCTTCTTTTTTTATCATTAACCTGCTACCGAAATTTGTGTGTCTAGATACATCCTAAAGGAATAATCATTCCGTCAAAATATTGCTCACAGAGTAGTAAGATACTGTTATTTGGGGTTGCCCTTTCTTGATATTTCTATATTGGCTTCCAGAAACATGTAAACTTCAATGAATGTATTCAGCGTACATTTACGTACTACGTCAATTTAAGCGGCCTTTCCACTGGCGCGTGTTTGTGCGAGCAAGGTGACGTCACNAGCGTACATTTACGTACTACGTCAATTTAAGCGGCCTTTCCACTGGCGCGTGTTTGTGCGAGCAAGGTGACGTCACGTGAAGGATGTTATTCACTCCGGGACGAGGTGTGGACAGCTGTTCCCACTGTCTGTCTCTTACCTATCCCAACACTGGCTACTGGGTCGGCCTCTTTGATCAATTTCACTCTGGCGAGGAGGATCGCCTCAGACATGCCTCTCCACAGCCCGCTGTTTCATACACGCACTCCAACTGTGACGTCAGATAGGATGCCATACTCGCCGAACACGAGTCAGTGATCTACAACACTTGCGTCTTACTGCTCCATCCTCCAGTTATAATGCCTGCTATAAACGACCATGTTTTTCCGACCAAATTCCTTACACAAGTCAAACTACGTCCGTATGAATGTGGACAAGTGTTTGATCCTGTATCGGAATCCGAATTTTAACAACTTTTCCGAAAAAAAATAAACCATGTTTAATCCATAATTGGTGGAAAATTATAATTGTAAGTATTCGGGCAAAAAATTATGTCTGCCATATCTTACTGTAGTCTGTATAAAATAGAAGTGAACCAGTTTCACTTTCCGTCAGATTCTACACGACATTGGAGCCAAAGGCCCCAGTTAATTTTTTTCCTATCAGTCATTTTCTATCTTTCCACAAATACATATTGCTATGTAAGTAATAAACATAGCGTATATATATTTTTATATACACAGAGAGAGAGAGAGAGAGAGAGAGAGAGAGAGAGAGAGAGAGANATATACAGAGAGAGAGAGAGAGAGAGAGATAAAAAGGGGGGGGGGGTTGTCCGCCTAACGTGGACACACCCAAAATTTTCAGAACGGTTGCAGATCACGAAATGCTGTTTTCGCTAAATGAAATTACGTACGGGGGCAAGTAATTAGCCGCAAAGTGACTATTCGGAACACGTGTATGAATATAAATAATTAAACCACATCCTGGAAACATACATTTATTTCAACGGCATCTGAAAGTACGTGCAAAGAGGAATTCAGTGATATAGCATATGCGATGGATAGTAACACAGAAACGCCAAGAAATAATGTACAAATATGGTTAAGGTAGATGGGTCGGTAGCATGGGGCAGTCGACCTGTATTCACAGCTGTAAGCAAGCAACACGCGCCATGACTCATCCTGGCGGGACGGCTTCCTAACAGCAGCGCAGCACCAGTCCACGTAATATGCTATGGTAAGTGTTATTGCAGTGTGTGGCTGTACGTACGCAATGAAGTTCACAAATGAGGAAAAACTGGACGCTCTACTTATTTACGGCGAGTGTGGCAGAAATGTCAAGCAAGCCGTCCAAATGTGCGGTGAAAGGTATCCTATTCGGACGCCCATCTCACGGCACAATGCTTCCGCCCATTGCATCAGCTCGTATAACATCTATTAACAATCTCATACATTTTAATAGACGTTTACCTACATGCTCAAAGTAAAGTTGGCAACGTAGGAAACGTGATCCGATAATTGCAAGTCGTATTAACAGTCTACTTTCTAAATTTGTGCCCTAATTTGTTTTAAACATACAATATTAAACACCCCCAAATATAAAATTATTTAACCCAACTCCAAAAATTACATTTTCAAACACTGCATTCAAAATATAGCCCACTCAATTTCGTGTCAAACAACTCCTGGAGATGGGTCTCATTCCGTCTCTCGTGTTTCTTTCCTACGTGTTACAGTGAAGCTAGTATTGGTATGCCCTAAAGGCCCTGCCACACTGTAAAATTTTCGCCTTCAAATATATCTGCCAATTAAATTTTAAGACGAAATATGGACATAAAACTTTTCCTACAACAAACTTTATCAAACAATCATGAACGTGCTTGAAAATGTGTCACATTAATTTTTTTTTTNTAAAACTTTTCCTACAACAAACTTTATCAAACAATCATGAACGTGCTTGAAAATGTGTCACATTAATTTTTTTTTTGCTGGGAGGATCTAGTCTGGGGTTTTTATTTAAAAATTGTTTTCAGAGTGAGATACTGCTGTTGTNATTTTTTTTTTGCTGGGAGGATCTAGTCTGGGGTTTTTATTTAAAAATTGTTTTCAGAGTGAGATACTGCTGTTGTGTTTCCGTGCAGTTCACTACAGGTAGAAATGTAACAAATGTTGCGATTTATTTTCACTTCTCCACTACATTTTAACTCTACAAACACAAGTTATGTGCTGTTTGCAGGAATATTTATAGTCTATAGTGGTTGTATCTTTGCACCTATACACCTTCTTTGAGCGAGTCGTACACTGCACTTGAAAGGTAAATAACCAGACATTACATAATTCGGCTATCGTCCTCATTGTTGTCGTGAGTGAACAAAAATTNGCACTTGAAAGGTAAATAACCAGACATTACATAATTCGGCTATCGTCCTCATTGTTGTCGTGAGTGAACAAAAATTTGTTGTTGAAAGATCGTCTCTTATATGAGTTAGGGCTTTTCCATACTAAATGCTTTATTTAAATCTGCGTGTTTTATCTACATTACAATAGGAACTTGTTTTTAGTACATATAGTTCCTAAATAAAATTCACATTTTTACTTAATCGACGCACGAATAAAACGATAGAGTCCAAGACAATCTAAATTTTACAAACGGCTGAATGATACGAAGTAGGCAGAAAAGTGCTGTCTGCGCCAGACGTTACGGCGCTTTGTTTGGGCGTGGGTGCGAGGATTTTCTGGGGAGAGGGGGAAAAAGTGCGTGCGCAGCTTCGGCTTTGTATCATCTGACCTGAAAACATCCCATCACACGCAGTTCAACGGCACAAGTAGTTTACGATGGATGCCTATGAATATTTAAAAATATATAGAAATGTTTCTAATGTGTTGCTGGTCCACATGGCTTCCCTTGTCCCGTCCCGCTCGAGCAAACTAAANAAATATATAGAAATGTTTCTAATGTGTTGCTGGTCCACATGGCTTCCCTTGTCCCGTCCCGCTCGAGCAAACTAAACAGTGTGCCAATGACAGCGCGATAAAGCAAGAAGCGCGCGGCAATTTACAAAGGCGAGCCGCCGCACGTACCAGATAAGTCTTTCAGTATTTGCACACTCCTAACCTTAGGCGAATTGAATTTATGGGGTTGTTTTAGAAAGAATTTTCTGGTCATCGCCCTAGCCTCTCTCAGCGAGACTCGAGGTGCGGGGAACCTTCTTGATCGGGCCAGCGAGACTACTTAAGCCGCGACGGGCCTCCGAGCCGACAGTCTGCAGTTCGAATGGCTGAACGTCATTCAGAGCGAGGTTTGCGAAGACAGCGAACCGACGAGCCAGCAGAGCGACGAGTGGCGACGGCAGTGACTAGCGGGAGTGAAGTCTGCGGACTGCGAGCATCGGTACAGTGAAGGGTGTGACTGGCGAGCGAGACTATTGAACTGGATGTGTGAGTGTGAGACATTTTGAGTGATAGCAACATACATTTTGAACATGTGTAAATAATGGGTGTGAATTAAGTGACTGTAATCAATATAAAGATATTAATTTGAGTTGAGCTAGAAATAAAATATTGCTCTAAATGAGAATAACAAGAGTAATAGTGGAGACAGATAGTTAAATGTAGTACATAATAGACGTGTGATTGAATTAAAAATAGAGTTAATTTCTTTTATTCTTATTAAGACCTCCAACACTCACGAACTCGGATACGCCGCTGGCGTCTAAGAGGTTATTCATAGAAGTGAATAGGAAGTAGTAAAACGTAAGAGGATGTGTTCAGACCGCGAGGCAAAAAACACGCGTTAAGACAAACCGATTGACAAAGCAACTGATAAGAGTTGGAGATGTTATCACTGTTATAAGTAATAACGACAATTTCATTNGACAAACCGATTGACAAAGCAACTGATAAGAGTTGGAGATGTTATCACTGTTATAAGTAATAACGACAATTTCATTTCCTACGTTCTTGACTCCCACTGCAAGCTCGTACGAGAAGTCTCACATTTGCAGATTGTCATAACAAATATTAGTANTCCTACGTTCTTGACTCCCACTGCAAGCTCGTACGAGAAGTCTCACATTTGCAGATTGTCATAACAAATATTAGTAAGTTATTTTATTGTAATGTAAGGTTCCATTTCTCGATTAGTTAAAGGTGTTCTACGACCGTTAATACAAACTTGAACTCTTAAACAACTACATTTATTTACAATTCAATAAATTACTACTGTTCCGGGTTTGTTAATATTCAAAACTTTCGTAGTATTTCTAATTCAACGATGGGGGAAAAAAAATTTGTTTCGGTATCAATTTAATACGTTTTAGGAAATCGATCACGTTTACTCCGTCCATATAGGCCTACAGTTGATAATCTTTATTCTATAAGACAATATCGATAATGTAGTAAAATAATTAAGGTAGATGTACATAATTATGATTTTTTTTAATGTTAACCACTGCAACTGGTGTTCTGTACAGGGCAGATTACAATGAGAAGCGACGTGATTCTGAAGAGGCCCATTGCACCTTCCTGAGGACAGAGGAAGCGAAAACTATATTTCAGGAACAAATCGAACTTCGTGAGTTGGTCGAGCGATGCCTAAAAACTGTTGTCCTGGAACTTTACTGAAAAGAATATGAAGCGCGAAAATTCAACATGGCGGAACACTACGTGAGGAATACTGCCAAACATCGCAGATATGCGTTAACATGTTATGGTGTGTTTTCCCGACTTGTGCTTGGATTACAATAGCGAGTGGCCTCCGAGGTCTCGCGACATTTCCGTCGCGTGCACTCCACACTCAACCAACCACAAATGCACCGAGCAAGGTGATGCTGCGGTAACACAATGGGTCAGTATTTAAAGGGCCCAACTTCCTTTCGCAGCACGACCGCCTGAAGGGTTCACCTAGTTGCCACACGAGTCTCACTTTAAGCAGTTGTGTCTGTTCTAATTTTAAAAAAACTATAGTATATTTTAATGTTTTTTTTTTCAGGACCGAAAAGGAAGTAGATATTTCGTTGCCCATTGATAAATATGATTATTGAATGACAAATGTGGTCTTTGAAATGTGATAAAGTCGTCCTCTGTTTGCGATATTTATTCTTTCGTAAAACCATGTTTTGAACTATAGCGACAATGCTATATCTTTTCTGAATATATCGTTGTACTAAAAAAACCTACAGCCACTTTTAAAATTCTGAGGAAACAGGAAGCGTGTTTGTGCTTTTTTCCATAGCCGTTGCCACGCTCAATTATGTCCGGTTATGACCTTGAGGAGTTTAGTATTGTTTAATAGGGATTCCCTTTAATGTAGGTTCACCCTGGTTCTCCGAGATCACTCCAGTCAAATGCCGAGATGGCCCCATACTACAGGCCAAGTCTGGTTCCTTCTATGTCACTTGTTATGAAGTGATCAGGCCTTAGCTGGACGGCCTGCCTGATCACACCTTCAAACATGGAACGAGGACACGAGCGTGATTGCAACAACACATTGCGAAAGACAGTTGCAGAAATCCCCTCCACCGACCAGTAAACGAGGCCGAAAATATTAAACAACCCGCCCGATATAGGCCAGCGTAACACCGGGAGCGGTCAGACGGCCATGTTGGATTATGGCATGTCAACTCGGCGATTTATACTCTCCTAGCTATATTTTATTTTAATTTTTAAGTAATTTATACAGTACAACAGAACCTAATTAAATATTCTTGTGATACTTACCTGTTTTATCATTTGTATTTTTAAAATAAAATTATATACTTTTTTTTTGCAGTTTGATCATGCACAAGGCATGCATACCAATACTGACTATTTAAATTTTTTGTCATGAAACCAGAATTGTATCGAGGTTTTATTTTTATTCAGTAAAATAAATTTGCACGTAAAAACATACATCTGAAAAAATATTTTTCTTGCATTCTTCTTTGAAACTATCTCATTCATTTTTAGTACTTAAATTGGCACAGGAAATAAATAAGGGTGGAAACCTACACAATTTTACATACAATTATAAACTTCAAGATTTCAGATCATCTCCATAAAAACACATGTCAGGGGAACTTCCCAAGCTGGATCTCGTCACTATACACGTCACCGGGTATTGTCTAGTTGTTAAAATCTTCAAGGGCGTAGGTCCTCAGCTTCGATCCTCGAACATCCGTCACACGGGAAATTTCTGGGTTCAAATTCGCTGCAGAACTTTTTTTTCATTTTCAAAGAAAACATTTGCGTTTCGGATGCGTGGAGCAGGTCGGTGACATCACCTCTTCGCCTACATGGGCCCTTTCTGACTTTGGGGTACCCAATGCGGAAAAGGACTCACTTTATTCCTCGTTTCGTGTATGCGGCGGAGCAAACCTTGCAGCTGTAGTCGGAACAGAGTTTTGGCAAAACATCGGAACACTTGCCGTACCTCCACTCGACCTTAATTATCGACAATTGTTACCACGGAATGTCACGTTCGAATCGTAGATGAGAGATATCTCGAGACTCTTGTAGGTCGAACGACGGTTAATGGCATTAACTTCCATCGCCCCTATAACTTTCCATTGTAGAATTCCTTGCCCACGTTTGCTTGAAGATAGGCAGGGACACTCTTTCATGCATGCATTTTGCAAAATGTCCTCCGATGCTTTCGTGCCATCGGTCATGTTGGCTTGGTTCGACACACCTATGGCAGGCGCCTCAAGCCTTTGTTCACTCTGTACGAACTCGACAAGAACTTGATTACGTGATAAGTAGTTACATCTCGCAGTTGTGCATGCAGCTCACATGACTTGTTCTGCGATGCACAGCGTACAACAATGCACGTCATTAAATACGCTTCTTGTGAAAAGTTCAAAATATATACCACCGCGCCTGAAAGGATTAAAGTGCGTGTGCGACTATGGTCGACTCCTTATATTCCTGCGATCGCTTTCAGAATACGTTCAGGGTCATAGCGGAGTATCACTTCATACAGGATTGCACAGCTAACATGTTCACCCCAAATATCTGCCGAACCGCTGAAGGTATCGAAATTTTGACTTCGAATTCGTACATGGCACTACGGGGCTCGTAAGACACCGTGTATCTCTGTTCCGAGATCTAATAATTAATTACTAATATAACAATATCAAACTTGTTTTTTTTTTATGGGAATATGCTCATTTCTCCCAATAATAACACGTTATCAAGCGGTGAGTTCAGTGACGCGATAGCTTTGAAAATCCGACGAGCGCATTTCGAAATATAAGGGNNNTTCATTAGCAGCATACTTAACGAGTGATTCCGTACAGAAAATGTTAAAACAGTTGCTGGAAATGCATCCACCAACAGTCACGCATGCTTGGCGACCTCTACATATGGCGTGATTGGCTGACAATGGTGGCGTGCGTGAAATACCCGGCGTATTTGAAACTGTTCGCCAATCACTCCACCGACTCTACCAAGCTTGCATTACTGTCGGTGGTAGCAATTTTGAGCAATTATTATAAACATTGCTGTAAAAAGGCATTTAGATGCGATGTTGTAAATAAACAATGTGTTGCGTTTCATGTGATATTTGTTTGTTTGTGCCTCAACGCGTCACTCCCATCCATATATTCCTATACAATAATTGTTTGTTTTAGTGAGCTCTACCGCCCCTTAATTTCGTCCCATGATTTTAGAATCATCCTGTATATTCCCATTTAAAAAACCAAAGTTGATATTGATATCTCGGTACTTTATTACATCCTGGAACATACCTTATGAGCCACGTAATGCCATTTACGAATTCGAAATGAAAATTTCGATATCTTCAGCGGTTCGGAAGATATTTGGCGTGAACATCGTAGCTGAATAATCCTGTATAGCCCGGGGGTGCTGTTTGCGTATTATGATACTATTGACATTGATAATTTCATCAAAGCAGTAATTGTACTTTCTTGACAGCGAGGAATAATTATAGTTACAATCATACGCCGTGTCATTATTACGAACGTGCAATATCTCAAGTACACGAGGTTACAGCGTTCGAGTACTATCTCCCATATTTTTCTTGTGCAGCAACTCGAAATTTAGTACATCATTCTGATGAGTATATCCATAAAATTCCTATTATTTCGAAATTTCGAATGATCTTTTGAATGCACAACTACTGGTACTGCCTGAGATTTCGGAGTAAGTCGAGGCAACTAGTTTTCGGATAAAAAATTTTTTTTACCAAATTGTGTTAAAATATGATCCTTAGTCTGTTCAAGAGGCAAACATATTTTCCCTAGATTGTAANATTTTTTTTACCAAATTGTGTTAAAATATGATCCTTAGTCTGTTCAAGAGGCAAACATATTTTCCCTAGATTGTAAATATATTTTATGGTTTCTTGTCACGATATCGATAATATCTTCACCGAAATATTAAAGCATTAAAAAATAACATTCATAATGTTATTTCTAGTGTAAGAGATTTTCCAACTTAAAATCTTGATTCGTACAAATTTCAAAAATGTATCGTAACACAAAATTTGGCTGAGTTGTAGTGTTTATTGAAGTCACAGCATTGGCTAATTGTAACGTGTTTGACACCTGGCAGTTCGTTCACGTACAGCAAGGCCTTAACTAGCTGTTATGGCTTTAAATTTTATCTCAAAAGTAAAAAATTGAGATACGAGCGAACCGAATCCGGTAAGATGAAAAGTATGAGAAATGTGGACCACCGAAGCCTTCAGCGTGTGGAGAAGTGAAACGATGTTTAATGCAAACGGTGCTTGCTCCGCATCCGGACATGCTAAGTGAACGTACTACCAGCCGGCGGTTAGTCAACTCCGCCGACGAGTCTCAGCCTGCCGAGCCGGCATTCTAACTATGCAGCAACCTTCAACGACATTCCTTCTCATTGCGTCAGCTTTAAACATAACTATTTCAAACAAAGTATTCTAAGTGACATTTATTAAATAATGTTGCTATTTTAAGACATCTTGCCAATTGTTTTGTTTAATTTTTTTTTTCTAAAATGTTATATTGTAATTTACATACAATGGCTCACATTAATATTCGGCCACCTATGATTTTCGATCGCAGTTTCATAGCCTCATGTTACATTAGAAATGAAGATAAACATAAAACATATCTCACAATCATTCTTGTNTCGATCGCAGTTTCATAGCCTCATGTTACATTAGAAATGAAGATAAACATAAAACATATCTCACAATCATTCTTGTATGTTTAAATGAAATATATAGCGGTAGCCAATAACTGAAATGAGCCATGCAACTTAACAAACAATATAATTTTGTCTTCCCAAGCTGCGTAAGTACGCCACTTTAATATTCTTGTATGGGTAGCTCCGTATCGTTTATGTAGCACCATTGTTTGTAACTCCATCTTCGACTAATAGCGACCAACCTGGCGAGAGTAGAACTTATCGTCGAGAGAGTTATGCAAGCGAGAACCTACCCACGTGACTTAACTTGTTAACTTAATGCCAAAGATTTTCCTAAATATTGAATAGTTATTGTACATAATTCTAAGATTTTTTTTACTTTTTTATTCTAACGTAAACTGTAAAAATCTCATAAATTTGTTTTGTGAAGAGGAACAAAGATAAGCAAAACTTATTTTCATACTGATTACAAATAAATATGTTCATATGAACTGGTTAACACTTCGTATTTAAATTGTAAAACGTTTGAAATGGGATGATGCTCTTTTGTATAACTGAAAATTATATTTTACCAACGACTTGTAACAAACACGAAAGAAAATGTGCGGGTTGGTTGTTATGCATAACTACGCCCACTATATTGTCATTAACACTGTGCGTTCTACCTCCCGCCCACACGTTTGTCTGGCAGAGCCATGAGGCCAATCAGTGTTGAATCGTTCTGTCTTGAGTGAAACAGTAACATGCTTTATAACACTGAAACGACGGCATTCTTGCATTTTCAGGTTATTGGCTATCGAAAAATTAATTATTGTATAATAGTACCAAACATCGTTCAACTTGTATGCATAGTATGTGATATTTTCCTCGAATTAAAAGAGTTTACATATATTTTGTAATAACTTGATGTCAAATTCGAATTTTTTTCTGTTTTACTAAAGCCATAATAACAATACTAAGAAGTACTAATGAAAAAAGTTTACAATGTAAGCTAATGCCTTGGACTACCACCTGACATAGATGTAATCATTAAACAATAGTTAATGCATTAAAAAAATTAAAACTATGCAAAAAAATTAGTGATACATATCTTTTTTAATGCATGACCTGTTATTTGGTGAATACATATATGTCAAGCGGTAGCCCATGGCATTACTTAACATTGTAATTTTTTTTCATTAGTACCTGCATCTTAGTTTCTATTTGTTATTATAACTGCCGTAAAAGAGAAAAAAATTTGGATTTGACATCAAATTATTTTTTAAAATGTGTGTAAATTATTTTTTATTCTAGGAAAATTACATCACCTACAATGTATACAAGTTGAACAATGTTTTGTACAAATATAAAATACTTAATTTTTTGGTATCTAACATCCTTAAGGCTCCCGCCTAATCTCTGTATCATATAACTTAGCAAGATCATGACAGTCAGTGAGTGGCAACTTGAGTATACGAAGCAAGCAACGTGTTATTTACAAAATCCTGTATCAGCTGATGCATGAACGAATGGGAATTCATATTACGTTGGCTATTCTGACTCCACTGCCGACGCACATCAGACAAGCAGAAAATACGCGGATAAGAAAGAGTACCTAGAATCATTAATACATTTTATTTTACGTGGTCGCAAAACAGCCGTAATTAGTGTTACAAACTTAACTTCGTGCTAAAGTAGTAATGTAGAAGTGTTCAAAATGAAATGAAAATTAAAACGGTTCGTATTCAAATGAAACGCAACTTCAAACATAGGGAGTACGTTGTATCCCCAGTCACCATCCCATACATACTTGCTTGATATTAATTCTAAAAGCCTACAGAATCATCGCAGGGTATTGTTAAATTATTTTTCAAATAATTTGACGAAATATATTTTGAACTCGTGTCGTTTCGGGCCAGTGATGGGAAAAAAGTGAACTTTTAAGAAGACGGGGTCAAGAGGCAAGCCAGAGAGCTGCTTGCTACCTGTCGAGGAACACGCTCGGCTCACAACACGCCCTGCCGCGCCATCTGTCAGCGAACTCCCGAACACTACTAGCCAGAAAATAGCTTTCTTGTGTAAAACAACGCATTTCTTGGGTACTTTTCGTGTTTTGTTGTACTGTATTACTAAAAAGAACAAGGGGACGCGCGTGGGTAGTTTTTAAGCAATGATACGTTATTCCAAGCCACACATTTCCAACTCGAGCTGTTTAGTATCAGTAGTAGCAGAATAAATGTTTTGCAAAAGTCGTTGGTGAGTTGTTAGTTGGTGAATGAAACTGAGAGTGCGTTGTCAAGCAAGTTCCCCGAATTACTTTTATTTCCAGTGTTAACATATTGGCTGTAACGTCCAAAGTGTGATAAGAACTACAATTACCGTCTCGCAAATGTTAACCCGAATTAGCTCTCTCTAATAAATTTAAAAAAATATTAAATAAATATTTCATGTTTTGCAAGGTTTTCTTTTTTACTTTTATAAGCTACGAATTTTTTACACGGATGTCAATCTATAAATACATTTAAAAAAAATTAGCATTACAATGATAAATGGATTAGCTGGGGGCGTGTTAGTAAAAATACAGCCGCCACTTGACGCACCAGCTGATGGCAAAGGTTACATAAACGAAAAATAAACATTGGCGCCACTTTCTTCGAACTCTCAAAAATATTGCCTAGTTACATGAGACAACAAGAACAACAACAAGCCTTTATATTACTCCAGTCCCCAGCTGCAGAGCCATAACTGGAGTTGCGACGCTACGCTATGAGCTATGTACTATACTTCGGGTCATTGGTATTGTCGAATCCAGTTTAGCTTTATATTAGTGAACTATCACTTGTTCAACCAGTCTCATGGAGCATCCATGGCTGCAAGTGTCTCTGGATGCGGAGGTCGTGACCGGCCATGATTACGCCCCCGTACCCCTCGCGGTTTCCATCCACTTCCGCCCCACTGGGCGTATGGCTGTGGTTTTATCACCAACTCCCCTATTATTGTATTATTTTACTGTGAAAGTTGTAATGCCCACTTTCTACCATCATATCGGCTTATTATGCTATTTACCCTCCCAGCCTACAAAGGTGCGAATCCCCCATTCACGTGCCGCACCCTGCACGCCAGT
>NQII01004291.1:162803-206355 GCA_002778355.1 Clitarchus hookeri | reverse complement strand
GGGGGGTACCGGAGGGAAGCAATATTTCCAGATTGATTACCCGCCGTGCTGAGTCTCGCGTGGTTTTCACGACGATGTGGGACGTCCGCGCAGAGAACACGCCACGTCCGTCGCTGCTCCATTCCCGTCTTGCTTCGCCTCCATTGGAGTGGAGTGGACAGATTCAACCGGCTCTTATGAGTTAGTAGCCCGGGCATAAACACCTTACACAAAGTTCGGAATACACATTCATAATGCACTAACGTATTAAAGTATACGTAAAGTTAGCATGGAAATTAGACGTTACCAACTGCACCGACACAAAAATTGAAATTCAAAGTGTTTCTAAACCGAAAATGTTTCCCAATATCACAGACAAATAAACAGTAAAGAACAACAAGCTTAACTTTCTGGTGTGTCTGACTATGGTGGGCATCTTTCTCCCCACTGCAGCTTATTGCCGCGCGTGGCCTCCGCGTACATTGCGGCAAAAGTCCATAACACGCCGTGGCATGCTTGTAATCAACGTTTCGACGTCATCTTCCGGACTACGGCACTGTTCCATTCCATCTGGGCAGCTGTTATGGGATCTAGAAGTGTTTCTGGAGGTTGCGGGAGATCATAAACTGCTGTTTTCAACTTGTCCCAGGCATGTTCAATGCGATTGTGCGCTCTCTGTTAATCACAAAAGAGCTACGTAACTCCTAACACCCAAACTGCCGTATCTCACAGTATTCCAAACTTTTTGTGCGGTGCATACTTTCTGTACATTCGTTGTTTGTGCGCTTACGCGTATCTCAGCAAATGTACCTTCTAAGAATACAACTTTTTTTTTCTCCAGAAAAGATAAAAATTAATTATCTAAGCCCGTGCAGTTTTGTTTTGAAAATATTAAGTTTATTCTAAGAGAAAAAATCGTGAAAATGTGCAAAAATCGCATTTTTAGAGCTTTTCTGCGCGGGTTTCTTAATGAGTAGGGGCAGTGATATTTCGATAAAATATTTCGAGACAAGATACAGTCCAAAGCACTGTAGGGTCGTCCAGCTTCTTTGACTGACAAAAAAAAATGTTCTGGCCCGTGTCAACCGTTTGCGCACGAATCACTAAGGGTCATTGTCGGAGTTACTTAGTCCTGAGTGGCTTGGTCAAAGACGGACACGGCACCAGCAGCCAATGGAGGTATAACAACAGCTGAGGTGTGTATATAGTATTGAAGTCTACTGTGTGCTTCGATTTTTACGCGAAAAGTCACTGGCCCTATCAATGAGTATGAGAAAAATGAAACCGCACAGTCGTAGTCCAATCTATGGGCTTTCTTCAAATCCCACTGTTTCAGACCTCATTTTGTCCAGGAAAGCGCAACAGCGGAAGCACTGCATGCAGGTTCAGCACCGTGCGCGTAGGGGCGACGGCCCGCTGGTTGCGCGTGCTATTGTCGCCCGTATCGCTGTGCCCCGAACGCGAAAAAAATATATATATCTCGGGCCCGTGCACTCCTAAGAATCCGGTATACCTAGCGATTTTTCTCGCGTTTGGGACCGAGAAGCGTTGAAGCTATAAGGGCGACACTGCCGCGCGCATCAAGTGACCCGTCGCCGCTAAGTGCAAGGCTGTTAACTGGCGCGAAGTGCTCACGTCGCTCTATGTGTAAGGTGCCTATGGGATTTTCGGTGGTGACCCTATTGTTTTGTTGGTGGGAAGTCTGTTGGAAGGTTCAGTGCAGGGCCCTTGAGTAGTTTTCTATGTATCTGACGCGTATATTTTGAGATAATTACAGCGCTTGGGAAAAGCTTTTTTTTTTTTTTTTTAAAGCCATTTTGAGTATTCTGAAATGGTGTTTCTAATGTGCGTAACTTCATGGAAGATTTTAACAGCCCACGTTTGATGTGTATGTTCTTGCCGTAGATCAGCACATTGGACCCACGTTTAACAGTTTCGTAGGAATACGGGTATTTGAAACATCCTGTAACGCATTTCAAGCGAGAGGCAGGCGGGAGCCTTAACATCGAGATCTTGAGAGCCGATGCGGGCGAAGCGAGTTGAGCGTAGAGCAGCGCAGGAATGCAAGGGCGGGGCAAACGGGAGAGCCACGGAGAAAACCCGCCGACCGGTGGCATCGTCCAGAACGATGCCCACGTGTGGAAATCCGGGAGCGACCCCGCTGGGAATCGACACCGGTACGCCTAGGTGCGAGACGAGTAGTCTGACCACTACACCACCACGGCCCCACCCTCCGTTGGCTTTCCACGCNCACTACACCACCACGGCCCCACCCTCCGTTGGCTTTCCACGCTTCAAGTCACCACACCTAAGCACGGAGTATTAGAGTGAGTGAGCGAGTGAAGATATTTGGACGGCTCTCGACAGCGAGGTCTTGAGAGCCGATGTAGGTGATTAAAGTGAGTCTGCAGCAGCGCTGAAACGAAAGGGCGTGAGAAACGGGAGAACTCCGAGAAAACCCACCNCACGTGTGGAAATCCGGGAGCGACCCCGCTGGGAATCGACACCGGTACGCCTAGGTGCGAGACGAGTAGTCTGACCACTACACCACCACGGCCCCACCCTCCGTTGGCTTTCCACGCTTCAAGTCACCACACCTAAGCACGGAGTATTAGAGTGAGTGAGCGAGTGAAGATATTTGGACGGCTCTCGACAGCGAGGTCTTGAGAGCCGATGTANCACGGAGTATTAGAGTGAGTGAGCGAGTGAAGATATTTGGACGGCTCTCGACAGCGAGGTCTTGAGAGCCGATGTGGGTGATTAAAGTGAGTCTGCAGCAGCGCTGAAACGAAAGGGCGTGAGAAACGGGAGAACTCCGAGAAAACCCACCGACCAGCGGTACAGAGTATTAGAGAAAACCAGAGGTGAAGCAGCCACTTATCCCACCAACTTCAGCCGCACGCGCTAGCAAAAATGACGTCACCAACCAGCAACATCAAACATGAAATACTTTTATTTTTTCCGCAACTACATTTTACACCACCCCTAGTTTTTTTCGGAAACAGCAATATACAGTTTAACGTTGTTGAGTGTCCTCAATATTGCTTGAGCTTGTGATGCGGATCAGTATAGTACTGTTACGCGCTGAAACGAGCTCCATGCGTAGTCCGGTTCTTTAGGGGGGGAGGGGGCACCTCGAACCTCCTCTTCTCCCCCCAGGCAGACCCACTCCTTGCCCCGTCGCTCATTTTTTTCTACCTACTCTAAAACTAAGTGTGATGTGAGTCCGCGGTAGGGACGCGAGTTTAGTGCGTCTCAGGGCTAAGCCCCATACGCCTACAAGGAAAGGGGACATGCATCGCGGCATAGAGGGATTGGGCTGCCATGGCCAGATTTTGACCATGAAAACCTCCCTAGGTGTGCTTATAGCTAAATTACCATACTTAGAAGAGAAAGGGAAAAAACCGTCATAGTCACCATAAAAACCCTTTCGACAGGAAATAATAAAAAATTGTTGCATGCATTATCAGATTTAGCAGAAAAATGCTACAGGAGACAGTTGGGTGGGAACCATGCTTTAAATTAGTGTGTAGAGGGAAAAGTACTAGTAGAGAGGGGGCAGGTCATCTTTCTTTGTTGAGTGGCGCTGGCTTTAACCAGAGTCATGTTTTCACATCACTCTTGTGGGGGGAATAGCGCTATTTGGCGGCTCCCCCCTAAACCCCACCGCTCAGATGAGGTGAGCGTGAATAATTGACAGCGCCGGCGACCTAGCTGGCGTCACAGACCCTCCTCCTCCCCGTGCTGCAGAAGGCGACGAGTTTAGATGATGCGCGAGAATATTCTGGTAATTAGGACCCTCAGCGTAACGCGGCATTAAGAGACATTTCTGGGCGATGGCCTACGATTCTATAAATATTGCAGGTGCCCCAGGGTCGGGATTCTTAGTAGAAAACTTCTGGCTGAGTGCAGTAACCGAGCGAAGTCGACGAGGGACATCGGCGACGAGGACGGAGGACAACGGGAGATTGCGAGACGACGGTGGACAGGGTGTTCGCGGTGTGAATGGACGAGAGGGCGTGAAACCCGAAGAGTGAAGTCTACTGTGCATGAGGGCGCTCGGAGAACTCTAGAACATTGCGGATTGGTGGAACTTGGGTCTTAACTGAGGTGGGACTAAATGGACATGTAATACGTATTTTATTTTATATATTTGAACTGTCAAATATAGACATGTAATTTATAAAACTAATTGAATATGTATTGATTCACTTTATATAGGGACTGTATTAAAAATTATTTAATTACAATAATTTCTTTGAGTTTATTGTAAATTGTATTGATTGGATTCATTAATTGTAAACAGCAAGTGATATCAAAATATTGTAAAAATTTGGGTCGACAGAATTTTGTTTGTATTTATTGTAAATAATATTAGGAAATCATTATTAACAATTTCATTTATTTAAGACTTCCATTCCGTAAAGAACCTAGTTTAGCCCACTGACTTTTGAGAAATTGTAACAGTACAAACATTTCTTAAGATTTATTACAAACGCGGCTCTTGTTGTTTCACAAACGAGTAATTTTACAAGAGCAATTGTTGTATTGTTACAAACACTTGTAAAATTACAAACCAATTCTCAGAAAAAATTGCAAATTGTTTTTATAGTGTGGTAGCGTTTCATTGCGTGAAGAGAGTCTGTTACATAACCGAGCCAGTTACAGTTAAGTTTCCCCGATAGTGGCCGTCCGTGATTCGCGGGCGGATTGATGGGTATGGACTGGAAATTTTCGCAAATTCATTTTAGGACACGCTAGACTTCAAACCAATATACATATCGGTTATTTACGCAATAGCAAGAGGCCTGAAAAAATTGCGATTTTAATGGCCTGCAGGCTAGACTCTACAGTCTTATGTACACATATGCCAATATCAACTGCACATTGGTTGTCTGCTGTCACAGTGGAAGGCGACAATTGGACACACTCCAGGACTTATCAAATACCGTGTGGACCAATGGCTAAAGTTATATAAATGCGAGTATTTTGAATTCTAGTTTGTCCCAAAATGAATCTGCGAATTATTCAGGTCTCTACCAATAACATCACCTTTTCTTACACGTGCCAAAGTGAACTCCGAGCCAATAACAGACCTGTAAGGAGACAAGCACCGAATCCCGTTTCACCTGGCCAGAGGTAAAACTGGCTACACACTGGAGCCGCAGAGGCCACGGTAGCTGAGCGGTTAGCCTGCTCGCCTCCCATCAAGGCGAACTGGTTCCAATCCTCAGCCGGGTCACTCCCGAATTTTCGTAAGTGGGTGTCATGCCGGACGATGCCACTGGTTGACAGGTTTTCTCGAGGATCTCCCATTTCTCCCGCTCTTGCATTCCAGCGCTACCCCTCCTCACCTCATTTCACCCTCATTGTCTCTCAAGACCTAGTTGTTGAGAGCGGGCAAAATCACTCAAGTAAAATCATCTGGGGGGAAGCAGCCAAGTAACAAAAAGCTGAGGCTAGAAAATATATATGACAGTGGAACTAAACTGCAAGTATTTTGACAATTTCAGACCCAGCTGTACACAACTGCGTGCGTAATGCCCAGGGACATTATTTTTGGCCGGTACCGTACTCTGCGAAGCACAATGGCCAATTATTTTTCTTGTGGGCGACTGTCGTAAATCGTTCTACTGTTCCGAGGATGTGAATTGTTCATTCCACCATAGTTGAACGCGGAGCCCACAGTTCATTGTTTGCGGCAACTAGACAAGTGTTGCATCGAAAAATGTAAAGCGCTCATCAAAAAATTACTAGTGTGCAACACCTGAAGCCGTAAATATAGATGGGGTCTGAAAGGTTTAAAATGCTGTCCATGCAGATGAGACGCCTAAAAATTTAAATGCTCCTATCACGAAAGTTGATCCGTGCTCAAGTGTTTCAAAGCGAAACTAGTCGTGAAATCTTTCCGCGGGAAACAGGCGCCCCTAACACGTTCAGTTCCGAGTTTATTTTCGAGCTGAAATTTCGCAATTGCTTAATTTTGTGGTGTGAGCTGTACTTGTGTATGGCGTGTTGCTCGCAACCAGTGGACAACGGGCTGTCTATTCGCTGCTGTCGGCATTGGCCGTTCACAAACGAGAGGCGCAGAGAAAGGAAGAAATCGTGTTTCTCGCAAGGAAATCGCTCTAAGCGCCCGGTACTGTTCGCTTGTTTTGTACAGTGCCGACCATAAGAATACCTCGTGAAACTTTTACCCAATCATGAACACTGGGACTTACATGGCGGAGGTTGCATAAGGTGTGGGGCCGCGGTGGTGTAGTTGTAAGACTACTCGCCTCCTGCAAGGCAAACCGGGTTCGATTACCGGCGGGGCCAAACCCCGGACGACGCCGCTGGTCGGTAGGTTTCGTCGGGGGATCTCCCGTTTCCACCGCCCTTGCATTCCGGCGCTGCTTCATACTCACCTCGCCTCGTCCTCATGGGCTCTCAAGATCTCGATGTTAAGAGCAGCCCAAATCTCTTAACTCAATCACTTACGTGATATGTGGTTAGAAGTATCTACATTGCACACTGCAGAATACAGCGACCACGAAGTGGAGTCCCGGTATTTCCAAGAAAAGTTTCCATGTTTATTGCAATCTACTTTTGTGATTCTATAAGTTTAATTTAAATTCTTCGTAGGTGTCATAACGTGAATCAGAGACGTCCAGAGACGGGGAAACGTAACTCTGATTGGCCCATTCAGACAAGGAACGGTCTTTTCGCAAAGATACGCCGCCAATTATGAAAATTAATTTTTTAAGTGCGCGCATATATATATTTAAGTACGACCGGTGCTACAATATTTTCCTAAATACACCAATACACCTACCAGTAAGAAAAGGCACTCATCTGAGAGACATCATTCGTTACACAGAAAAAAAGTCTAATATTCTCTCAACAAAAATAATACTGAGACATTTTTTAATAGTGTTTATGGTGTAGTAAAATAAATTTTTTGTGAGTAAATTAATAATGTCAACTATTTACAATGTCTTATTTTACTATAATGAAAATATACTTTTGAGGTGTTAATGTTAATAAAGCCTCTAAGTAATGTTGTTACAACCAAATGTTGTATTACGCTAAAATAACAGGAAGGTCAAAATATTTTTTGTTAATGCGAAATTAAAGTAATGTCCAGCCAACAGAAGTTGATACTGATTTGGTGTTGTAAAATGGCGGATCGTAGTGAAAAGAGATGACCTCGTACAATTGAACCACTGTATTCAAACTTAAAGGCATAGTATGAGAACTGCATGTAGCTAATACCAGTTCCGAAGCCAAGCAAAGCAGGTGACGTGCGCCAAATATGCATATATTTCTAGAGAATGAAGTATTTCCTCGTAACTAAAGGGAACTGCAGTTTGTTGTTACATTGTACTGAAAATCCACAATACGAAACCCAGTCAGTCATGTTGAGATAGAGCAGTTGGTAGAACGTCAAGCACTCAAGGCGCGGGTTTGATTCCCCTCGCAACTGTAATTTTTTTTCCGTTGGTATTATTAATTTTTCTGACAAAATAATGGTACTTAATTTTACATCTGAGTGTGTTTTTAAAGGAAAGAAAAGACAACAAACTGTTTAACGTAAATGTTAACGTAAATTTAAGGCAAAGTAGGTTTTGCCGCAACATAAACACTACCTTAATGTTAACAGTAGAGTAAAGAGGTAACGTTGTTACAAAAGTACTTTATGATACAGTTACATTAATAGCTTCATAGTGTATTACATGAACAGCGACATCATTTAATGACGGCTCACAGAAAACAAACTATTAATGTTGTATTAACATTAAGACTATTGGCACATCAGACTTTTCCTGTGTACTGCAGGAATACAGTTACTGTTGGTCTCTGCCTTTCCACACTCCATCTTCCCGCTGGTACACACCACACAAGACGTACTAGCTTTTCATGACAACGTTCATTATTGACTGGTCATCAGCAAATATCTAGACACCTGAAAAATTCGCGCGTTCAATGACCTGGTGGCTAGACTCTGCACACTTATGTACAAATGTGCTAATATCAACAGCACATTGGTTTAATACTGTCACAATGCAAAGCGAAAATTGGACACAGTTCTCCAGGAGTTGTCAAACACCGTGTGGACCAATAGCTAGAATCATATAAACGCATGTGTTTTGAATTCTAGCTTGTCCCAAAACGAATCCGCGAATTCTTCAGGTCTCTACAAATAGGTTGCCGAGTTCATTGACCCATGTTAACTTTACAATTTTAATGGATTTATAAACCAATTGTGTCCTTTTGTACGGTTTCGGGAGAAGTTGTGTTCCGAAACACTTTACTTCAGAATCACTTTCGTGATTACATCATTTGAAATGTTACGTATATCACGCGTCTGCCAGCGAATCACGGACAGTCAGTATCTGAGGAACTTAATTCTGATTGGTTAACTCATGTAGCAGTCAGTCTTCACACTAAGGCAGATGGCCAGTAGCAAAAGGACGACTGCAAGCGTGAACATATGACATTGAAGCCTAGCATTCACGTAATTCTTTACACGAAAAACAAGTGGCCCTGGGCATAAGTGGAGAGTCGGACATTTCGTGAATTCATTTGTTAACAATCCTTTGTCCACTCGAGACTCAGTAAGCTGTTCATTGGATATTGCCGCAGTATAACCTCGCACTACGTTGCACGGGAATCGGCCCTATTTTTCTCGGAGATCATTTATTGGCAGGGCCAGTGACATTTCGCGTAAAAATCAGAGAGCACAGTATACTTCAATACTATATACACACCTCATCCGTTGCTATACCTCCATTG
Source organism: Clitarchus hookeri (assembly GCA_002778355.1). NCBI lineage: Eukaryota > Metazoa > Arthropoda > Insecta > Phasmatodea > Phasmatidae > Clitarchus > Clitarchus hookeri. The sequence continues at coordinate 197,601 of NQII01004291.1, read as the reverse complement.
GCTGCTGGTGCCGTGTCCGTCTTTGACCAAGCCACTCAGCACTAAGTAACTCTGACACTGAACATTCGTGATTCGTGCGCAAACGGTTAACAAGGGCCAGAACATTTTTTAGCCAATCGAAGAAGCTGGACGACCCTACAGTGCTTTGGACTGTATCTTGTCTCGAAATCTTTTCTCGAAATATCACTGCCCCTACTTATTGGTAGAGACCTGAAAAAAATCACGATTTCAATGACCTACAGGCTAGACTCTCCAGTATTATGTACAAATATGCCGATATCAACTGCACATTGGTTGTCTGCTGTCACAGTGGATGGCGGCAATTGGACACCGTCCACCAGGAGGTGTCAAACACCGTGTGGACCAATGGCTGAAATTATAAAAACGCACGTGTTTTGTATTCCAGCTAGTCCCAAAATGAATACGCGAATTCTTCAGGTCTCTACTTATTGGCTCTAATTTTTTCAGGGCGTGGCCTACAAACTACGATTAATTTGGAAAAGAGAGTCAAATGCGTGCGGGTATTTTAAGTCTAGCTTGTCGTCGAGCGAAATCCCCGGGGCTCTAGTTTAAGAATGATACTTTAAAAGTTTCTGGCGCTGTAGTGATCTGGTGAGCTCCTAATAATAACGAGCGATTAAACCATGCATATATACCACATCAGAGTTTTTTTTTGCAATGACAAACAAATTTGCGAAGTATCGTTGATTGAGCTATACAAGAGTATCGTCCTCAGTAGAGATATTTGGGTGGCTCTTAACAACGAAATCTTGAGAGCAGATTAGGGTAAAGTGAGATGAGGATGGAGCAGCATCGGAATGCAAGAGCGGGGGAAACTGGATATTCCCGAGAAAACCCGCCGACCAGCGGCATCATTCGGGACGATTCTTACTTGCGAAAATCCGGGAGTGACCCGGCCGGATATTGAATCTGGTTCGCCTTGGTGGGAGGCAAGCAGTCTAACCTCTCAGCCACCTTTAAGAACATGAAATTGAAACAAAAGCTTACACCGTGAATTTCAGCGTTGCTAGACAGCAAAATGGCGTCCCTGGCCAACTAAATATCGCGGAGAGCCTGACAGCTTACTTTCCAACAGCCAGTCAAATCAATAGGTATGAGGACCTACAAAATTCACGTTATTTTCCAGCAGCAGACTAAACTCCAAGATGCTGTAGGCTCGTGTGACGTCTTCCATTTGCCGACAACGTGTGTGGCACGGCCCAATGATGCTTTTAGCCTATAACAAAGCCTCAATGGGAGCGGCCAATCTCCAATAAAGCGGTCACACAGGTAAACTACGTCGCATATTTCCCAGTAGCCAATAAATTCACAAGCTGCGCCCAAGCAAGAATAGAACAGTGAAGCCTAGCATGTTACCAAATAACGACGCGAAATTCTACAGGTCTCAACCAATACGGAAGTTTTTGCAGAATGGATTATCCAATCAGGCGCCGGTCCCAAGCACAGCCAATCAACGGTTGCGCACGCCTACATTCAAAGCAATCGCCCGCAGTGTTTCAACCTCTGTACAGTTAACTATTCGGTGACCGGTTGGTGATAAACGTGTGGCCTTGAAACGACCGTCGGATCACCAACATCCACCGGGATCTCGCGGCCTGGCAGGCCCGCCCAAGCTGCTTAACGATCTGCAGTTACCACCCCCCCTATTTCTACAGACAAAAAATGTACGCGCGCATAAATTCTGCTTCGGGATGGCTGGTTTCCAGAAGCGGATATCGTAAAACCTATATTTGATCCGTAGCAGCGGGATGGAAAGTTGGGAAATAACTCCACGTGCGAGTGGGCGGGACGCGCTCTGACAACGGATGGCTAATAATACCGACCGCGCGACATTCGCGGTGGACCTCGGCGCAGGAAACCGGTTGTTTCGCGCGATAAGGGCGACAATAGCCCGCGCGCCTGTAGTCCATTCACGGTAACTTCCAACTCTTTCTGAAGCAGTGTCGAAGTTTCAATTCAAAGATATTCCTCCTCCTCGTGCAAACGAAGCTTAACTATAAGCCTGGAAAATTACATCGAAGGGACAACGCACCGCATTCGTGCGCACTCAGTGAAATAACATTTTGCACGAGAACTATTTCTTATGAGGCATTACCAACACACCAATTTTCACGCTTTTCTTATTCATATTACTTAGAGTCCCAGAAATTTCACGAATTCATTTGAGGTCAAGATAGACTTCAAACATATACACATTTTACATTCGTTTTAAGTGGATTTCTATCTGTGAGTCACGCCCTTGGCGCATTTGAACCAATAAGTAACACGCAAGAAAAAGAGGGCCTAACACCGCGTCACTTGGTCTCGGGTAAAAGTACAGTGACAGCCAATGAACAACTAAATGACGCTCGAGTGCACAAAGGATTATGGAGTCTAGCTTCTTGACAAATGAATCCTCGAAATTTCCGGTTCTAACTATAATATTAATAAAATGTTATAATTTAAAGATGAGGTATAATCAAAAGTTCAATTTTTACGAAAAATACGGTATTTTTGAGTTAACACAAGTAAAAAAATAACACTTGTGATACACGTCCTATTTACGAAACAAGCAAAAACATCTTAAATGGAATGATTTTTCAAATGTTTACTTCAAAAAGTGTGCAGAAACCGCGAATATGCTATAGTACCCCATCGATCCTATTCGCAAGGCTCTGAGCTGAGCGCAGTGCTTTCATCACAGAATAATTAAGAATACAGACGACAATTATCCGCTTGTTCCGCGAACTTCTGCAAAGCAAGCTATCAAAATGGCGTCACTAGTCAGAAACATTTCGGAATGCCGTTCGACAATCAGCGCCTGGTAAACTACTTTCCAACCAGCACTTGAACCAACAGGAAACATATCTCGCAGTGTAGCCATTCCCAGGTTCTCGTGCAGCCAATCAGAGAACTGGTACGCGCACATCAAAGGAACCGCTACGCCTTTTCGCATCTGTGTACTTATCTGCTCTGTGATCTCTTCGTGCAGCATGTACCTAGGGGGCTTCAAGCGATAGGTCTACAGTGTTATTGCTGGAAAGTTTCCAGCAAAGTTCAGTGCAGGCTCGTATACTAGTTTTGCGTGTTTGCTGCCAGTATACCAGGTGTTAGGAGACTCAATGCTCAAACTCGGCACATAGTTTCTTTGGACCAATAATAAAACAAAATCCCTTTACTGTTATATCCGGATACGTATTTTTATATAATTTAATTGTGTTCAAAGATGCGGCGTACAACGCCTGGAGAACAAGGCTATGCGATCATGCATGAAGGACAAGTTGCATAGGTCATAGGCGCGTGACACTAAATTATTGCATACTCAGCATCACTTGCCTACTTCCTATGAAACTTGTCCTACACGCAAGATAGAACAGCCTTGTTCTACAGGTGGTGTAAGTCGCAACTTATAACACAATTATTCGATATAAAAGTACGTTCCCGGACATAAGTGTATAGGACTTCTGTGTTACCATTGGTCCAGAGAAACTACGTCTGGAGTTTGTACACTGAGTTTCCGAACATTAAGCATTTTGAGTTACAGCAATGCGAATAGCCGTTTTAAGGGAACTATGTCGCTGCGCGTTCAAGGTCAAGCAGCGAGGGAGCGATACGGGCGACACTAACACGCACCCCTAGCACCTCATCGCCTCTACGCGCAAAGCGTGCAATGTTTCCTTCGTGTTGCTGTACTGCGAAAATTAGATCTGTAACAGTGGAACTTTATTACACGAGATGAAAGCCCAACAGATTAAACTACGCTCGTATAGTCGTACTTTTCTCTTGCCGCTTAAGGAAACTGCATGGCAATCTTTAAAAATGTGATATTTGACCATTATCACGATTTTGTTTCTCCGTGAATACACTAAATATGATAAAAGAAAAACGTTAGCGATATAGATAATAGTTTTTTTTACCTATTTCTGGCGAAACGTCGTATTTCCAGAAATGTTATTTACCGAGATACGCGTATTCGCGTAAACAATGATTTCACAGAAAATGTTTCAGTAAATAGTCCTCTCAACGNAAAAATGTGATATTTGACCATTATCACGATTTTGTTTCTCCGTGAATACACTAAATATGATAAAAGAAAAACGTTAACGATATAGATAATAGTTTTTTTACCTTTTCTGGCGAAACGTCGTATTTCCAGAAATTTTATTTACCGAGATACGCGTATTCGCGTAAACAATGATTTCACAGAAAATGTTTCAGTAAATAGTCCTCTCAACGNTTTATTTACCGAGATACGCGTATTCGCGTAAACAATGATTTCACAGAAAATGTTTCAGTAAATAGTCCTCTCAACGCATTCAGATCCAGTGTACACATCTGTGCACTTTACGCACGTGTGGGTAATTTTTGGTTTGTACTGCACACTGTGAAATTCAATGACCACTGCTCTTACCTGTGGGTAAATGATTCGCAAACCACCTGACTGGTCTAGGTCATAATTGGTTTGTATACTGTAGCCGAACATAAAGCCTACAGCCCATTGGTTGTGACAACTTAAAGAGTGTTGTGTCGGCATAAGTAAAGCAGAAATAATACAATTTTTTATTTGCAACTCCTGAATAGGTAAATTAAAGTGATTCTGAAAGAATTAAGGTATGTTAGAGTTGTCAGGAATAGTATTTCTAATGTGGAAGATGAATTTAGGTTACTACCCGTCCTTCGTATGAAACGTGGCTTCTTTTTGTACATGGGAATCACAAGGACACGTAAAGACGTTTCATAAAAAAAAAAACTGGATTTCAAACACTCCGTAACGAATTTAACGCGGTCGGAAGGCGGTGCCATTGGGACCCCTTTGCAGACGAATCTGATAACTAGGGACTCAAAAATTTCGCGAATTCATTTTAAGACAAGCTAGACTTCATGCACATGTACATTTCTGTCACGCTCACAATTTCGAATCAAGGCGCCACGGTGGCTGAGCGGTTATACTGCTCGCTTACCACCGAGGCGAACCGGGTTCAATCCCCGGCCGGTTCACTCCGGATTTTCGCAAGTGGGAATCGTGCAGGACGATGCCGCTGGTCGGCAGGTTTTCTCGGAGATCTCCCGTTTTCCCCGCCCTTTAATTTCGGCGCTGCTACATACTCACCTCACCTCACCCCCATCGGCTCTAAAGATCTCTATGTTAAGGGCCGCCCAAATCTCTTCACTCACTCACCCACAATTGAGTTACTTCTTTTTTTTAAGACACGCCCATGTGAACGCTGAGCCAATAACAGACTTGCAAGNCTATCGGCTCTAAAGATCTCAATGTTAAGGGCCGCCCAAATCTCTTCACTCACTCACCCACAATTGAGTTACTTCTTTTTTTTAAGACACGCCCATGTGAACGCTGAGCCAATAACAGACTTGCAAGGAAACACCAACCGAATCCCGTGCCACCTGGTCTGAGGTAAAACTGGCTGCACACTGAGGCAGCAACCAATGAACAGAAGGCTCAGGCTTGAAAATACATAGTAGCGCGGAGTCTAGCACACAGGTAGTCCAAAAGTGAAATGTTCCAGTCCCTACCGATGACAGGCGACATGAAAATCAATGTATTGAAGTTTGGGTCTTGCACACAGTATCCGACAATATCGGGTCGGTCAGAACTATCAACCTGACATCTGGTGGCCGTAGAGCACAGTTGCCAGTACCTTGACACGTCGGGTGTCGAACCTGTGTCAGGTTGTCGAGAAAATTGATTTCTTACGTGCGCTTGCACACTTGTTGCGATATGTCGGAGAAGGCCACCTGTACTGTTTTGCGTTTAGTGCCCACAGCTCACAGTAAGTGCAAAGTGACAGAAGGAGACCGTTGTTCGTTACTGATTAGTAAGGACAGGAACATTTCGCATTTTTGAACGACCTGCAGGCTAGACTTCACTGTCCTGTGTATTTTCGAGCCTCAGCTTCCTGTTCATTGCCTGCACCAGTGTGAAGTCAGATCAAGTGGCAAGGGATTCTATGCTTATTTCTGTGCATGTTTATTATTGGCTCAGAGTTAACCTGGGCGTGTCTAATAAACTGTCATCCAATTGCAACCATGAGATAAATACACATGTGTTTGCAGTCTAGCTTGCCCTAAAATGAATTCGCGATAGCTACTACTTCATTCAGCCAATCAGAATGAATCTCTCCTATACTGACTGTCCGTGATTCGCGGGCAGATATATCATATGCGTAACTGTTCAAATGATCCAATCACGAAAGTGGTTCTGAAGTAAAGTGTTTTGGAACACAACTTCTGAAATATTTTCACGAAAAACAGGTTCCCCTAGTTATAAATATAGGCGCGTATGTCTTTCTGTTAACGGTATATGAACCCTCTGTTTTCTTCCAATCGGCTTCTTGTATTTCTTCCTGGGGTATGATGAAAAGAAGGTTAAGTCATCTCTTAAATATAGGACACGTTTTTTTCCTCCCCTTGACAAACTCAAACTGTTCTTCGACTCCGATAACACGTTGGTGCGTGTAGAATCGTAGACGTACGATCTGACATGGGTCACAAAGTAAGTACGTAAGAATACATCGGCACAACAGAGTAAATAAATACACATATACGATATTGCGGGGCGTTTCCTGTGGGCAAACTCAAACACTGATTGGTTGTACGAGGGTGTGGGAACGGGCCTTGTGTCTGATTGGCTGCCGCTTGCTGCCCAATTTTCCTCATTGGCAAGGGCTACTGGNTTGTGTCTGATTGGCTGCCGCTTGCTGCCCAATTTTCCTCATTGGCAAGGGCTACTGGCTGACAAGTAAGTTGACGGGAGGTGATTGGCAAAACTGCGTTCCGGCAATTTGCTGGCTAGTAACGCTATTTTGGTGGCGTGTGCGGGTGGAGTTCGCGTAACAAGCGATAATTTCACATCTGTCATATTATTTATTCTGTGGCCGCACACGCCAGAAAAAAATAGCAGCCCTGACCAGCAACATGTTAGGACGTCTTTCGCCAATCAGCGCCCGGTATCACAGTCGCCTGCCGGCAGCCCAGCCAATAGGGAACNCAACATGTTAGGACGTCTTTCGCCAATCAGCGCCCGGTATCACAGTCGCCTGCCGGCAGCCCAGCCAATAGGGAACCTTTCGCGCAGCGGACTGACCAATCAGACGCAATGCTCTTTTCCAGAATCTCCCACATCTTATCAGAGAACTTGTATGCCCACATAAACGAAACCACCGTGACATTTCTTCTCTGATTATTTATTTAANCAACATGTTAGGACGTCTTTCGCCAATCAGCGCCCGGTATCACAGTCGCCTGCCGGCAGCCCAGCCAATAGGGAACATTTCGCGCAGCGGACTGACCAATCATACGCAATGCTCTTTTCCAGAATCTCTNGGACTGACCAATCATACGCAATGCTCTTTTCCAGAATCTCTCACATCTTATCAGAGAACTTGTATGCCCACATAAACGAAACCACCGTGACATTTCTTCTCTGATTATTTATTTAATCTGTGGTTAACCATTTGAGGAGTATGTTCGTATATACTCGGATACATGTTTACATGCGAATTTCTTTTTTCTTGAAAAAAAAAAAAACACTGGCACTTTTATATTTTTACTGTTCCGCTGAAATGTATCGGAATCTAAGTATAAAGTCACAACTGGACAGCGTTCTAGTTCGCACGAATATACCAGTTATTTTAATAATTTCTCGAATGAACACGATAGCTTGTAACGCCTGTTTTATCTGTCGCGACACATTAATTGGTACACATTAAGCGCATGGCTTCATTGGCCGACGGCCGGTCAGTAATCGACGTTGCAGAGTACAGTAAGCGTGTATGGTGTAGCCAGAACCAATAGTATGATACTAAGTAGAAATATAGACCAACACAACGTACATTTAGGGATATCTGTTTTTCGCGGAAAGATTTCAAGACAAGTTATGTTCCAAAACACATTAGTTCAGAACCACTTTCGTGATTGGATCATTTAAATTGTTACGCATCTTATCTGTCTGCCCGAGAATCACGGACAGTCAGTCTTGGAGAAACTTAATTCCGATTGGCTCACTCATGTCCATTCAGTGCTCTTAAAAAGACAAGCGGCCAACAGCTAAATGAAGACTGCAAGTATGCACATAATATATTTTTAATCTAGTATCCACATAAATGTTTTCGCGAAAAACAGGCGGTCCTGCATCTTCCCGCATTTACACGAAAAATAATCGAACCACATGTAATGTCAAAATTGTTTCCATTATTCTAACTCTTATCAGTCATTAATGAATCTTAATTATTTTAATTTTTTTTCCTTTGGAATTAAATTTTAACCGTGCTTAAATTTGTTTTATGAATTTGTAGCGAGGGACATTAAATACTCGGTACCAATTTTATAAATATCGGCTTACATGGTAACTAGTTTATATAAACTTACATACATAATTATAATTATTCATATTTTTACCTAAAAACCGAGAAATAATTCTGAATTTACTGTTTGACGAAGTTTCTTTCGTAAATTGTGGTTTCGAAACCACCCAAAAAAGAAGTGCGCCTTAATTTTGGCGAGAAAAGTATTTCTGTTTATTAGTTAAACCTTATATAAAGTAAAGTACAGCTAAATATCCCTAGGTGTTTTAAATGCATGCTTTCTTCTTTCGTACGCACCATTAATTGTTGACGATCATANTACAGCTAAATATCCCTAGGTGTTTTAAATGCATGCTTTCTTCTTTCGTACGCACCATTAATTGTTGACGATCATAGGAACTTCCGTAGTGGCATGATAGGTTTAACCACCCTGTTTACACTTGAGCACAAATCGTATTTGCATTGGCTGCTGTAATTTGTAATGATTTAGTGGCCGCGTTACAGAAAAGTAATCAATTTTATTTGGGATATTTATTAAAAGAAAAGGGCACCTGTTTATCGCGAAAATATTTCAGGGCAAGTCGTGAGTAGAATGACAACGTATTTTAAATGGGACAAAACTGGCTCCTGACACTGGCGCCGGGACCGGCCAGCCACCATGTTGTGACGTCACTCAACCGCCATGTAATATTTCGGTGATTTTGACCTTTGACCTTGACCCAGGTGACCTTGTAGCCAAAGAATTAAGAATATCCCAAAAAAAATTCCGAAAAATTCCAACAAATTCCCAAAAAAACCATGTCACTTGATCCAAGACCCAAGACACCATGACCAATTACCCATTACCCATTACCCATAACCCATTGAACCATTATCCATGACTAGAGACCTGAAGAATTCGCTGATCATTTTGAGACAAGCTAGAATTCAAAACACATGTGTTGACATAACTTTAGCCATTGGTCCACACGGGTTTTGACACCTCCTGAAGAACGTTGGCCCAATCGTCGCCTTCCACTGTGACAACAGACAACCAATGTGCAGTTAATATCGGCATATTTGTACACAAGACTGCTGGGTGCTGGCTTGAGAGCTGACGTTATACCAGCGTGCTGGCTGCTGGTGTGCTCGCTCGACGCCTCGTTCGTCGTGCCTTACCCCTTCCCCTTGCGAGTCTACAGCAGAACGGATGACGCGGGCCGGCTTGTGACGTCACCCGGGGGGCGCTCCATGCTACTTTGACGTCAGAAATCCTTCTAGACGTGGGCGCAAATTGAATATAAGGCTCGCGTTCTCACCTTTGTGAGGAGACAGGGTTAGGGANGTGTGTCTATTTCATCGGGAAAGAATAAGCCAGCTGTGGAAGTAGAGACGGAGATGCTGTTTGCATGTGTCGGCTAGAAACAGCGACAGTGTTTTGAAATACAACTTGGCAAGAAACCTTTTCGTGAAAATCGGGTGTCCCTACCGATCAAATGAGTAACCCACGGGGAAGATCATGAGGCAGTAATCCTTGCCATTTACAGTTCCAGCCAAAAATACCTTCCTGTGCATAATTTCACAATTGTCTACCCTGGTTCTGAATGAGTAAGTGCTTTCTACTCAAGACGAAATCATGTGCTCTAATCATCACTTTGAACAAACAGGCTTTCGTGCGAACCGTCTATCTGTGCCTGCGAGTGTGTGAAGATTCCAATTTCTGTGGCACTTTTCTAACGTCACCTCTGAGCTCATCAGCTGCAATGACACAAGTTTTTTAATGGTCTACTGTGTTTGGTGGTGTGACTCAGCAGCACGTGCATCTATAACACTAATCACACTTGTGGATAGTGTTTGTAAGTCAATCATGCTGAGTAACGTATTTTATAGCTTAGTTGTTCTGTTTGTCAGAAATATATNGTGGATAGTGTTTGTAAGTCAATCATGCTGAGTAACGTATTTTATAGCTTAGTTGTTCTGTTTGTCAGAAATATATCTACTGAAGAACAAATATTTTATTTCGGGCTCTCTGCTAACAAAACAAAATATCAAAATCGAATAAGTAGGTGACCTGAAAAATTCGCGAGCTCAATTACCTGTATGATAGACTNGTGGATAGTGTTTGTAAGTCAATCATGCTGAGTAACGTATTTTATAGCTTAGTTGTTCTGTTTGTCAGAAATATATATACTGAAGAACAAATATTTTATTTCGGGCTCTCTGCTTACAAAACAAAATATCAAAATCGAATAAGTAGGTGACCTGAAAAATTCGCGAGCTCAATTACCTGTATGATAGACTTTACAGTCTTATGTAGAAACATGCCGATATCAACTGTACATTGGTTGTCTGCTGTCACAGTGGAAGGTGACAATTGGACACCGTTCTCCAGGAGGTGTCAAAAACTGTGAGACCAATGGCTAAATCTATATAATTATAATTACACGCGTTTTGAATTCTAGCTTGTCCCAAAATGAATCCGCGAATTTTTCAGGTCTTATACGTTTTTATGATGTGTTAAATTCAGCCACAGAGTAAATAATTACACAGAAGCGAAATGGCGTGGAAATTACTTTAATATGCGGGTACTCGTTCTCTGATTGACTGCACGAGGATCTTGGAGCTGGCCTTGAGTCTGATTCGCTAAAGCGTACAGCGAGATTTTTCAGTATTGTTTGAAGTGCCGGTTGGCAATTAGGTATACCAGGCGCTAATTCTGACATGTACTAGCTAGTGACGCCATTTTGGTAGCGTGTGCTTCCTGAGCTCGTGAAATAAGCGGCAATTTCCCCTCTGTTACCTTAAATACTCTAAAAAAGAGGCAATATTAATAAATCGTTGTACGTATGATATAAGAGCATCGCGTTGAAAGTTTTAACTAAAAAAACTTGTAGGGGCCGCGGTCGTGTAGTGGTTAGACTACTTGCCTCCCACCAAGGCGAGCCGTATTCAATGGTACCACCGGAGGATTTTCGCACACGGGAGTGGTGCCGGACGATGCCGCTNCAATGGTACCACCGGAGGATTTTCGCACACGGGAGTGGTGCCGGACGATGCCGCTGGTCAACGGGTTTTCCCGGGGATATCCCGTTTCCCCCCGCTCTTGCATTGTGTCGATGCTCCACGCTTACCCCAATCACCCTCATCGGCTCTCAAGACCTCGCTGTTAAGGGCCGACCAATTCTCTTCACTCACTCACTTACAAACACTTGCACGTTTGTATTAATTTTGCGATTTGCCCAATACCTATTCGAGACCTCCTAAAAGGTTTCGAGCCATTCACGGACAGGTTACGACACATAAGTCATATCACGGCATCTTGCTATGGAAGCAAGCATACGATGAGAAGTTGATACCTGCTGGAGTGTACAAACCAATACGAACACTTCACCCAGATAGCAAATTTTTCTGGTCGATACTTATAACTAGGGGCAGGGATATTTCGCGAAATGATTTCAAGACAGGATAGAGTCCAGAGCACTGTAGGGTCGTCCAGCTACTTTGATTGGCTAAAAAATGTTCTGCCCCATGTTAACCGTTTGGGCGCTTATGTCACAAAGGTTCAGTGCCCGAATTACTTAGTCCTGAGTGGCTTGGTCAAAGACGGACACGGCACCAGCAGCCAATGGAGGTATAACAACAGCTGAGATGTGTATATAGTATTGAAGTCTATTGAGTGCTTAAACTTTTACGCGAAAAGTCGCTGGCCCTACTTATAAGAATATCTGAAATACATTACAATCTGATCTTAACGCTTGGAGTGCAGACGACGCAAATCTGGTCGTCTGAATTCCACACAGTTGCATCGAGTTTTTCGTTATAAAACGACATCCTGATATGTTGAAAACATTGGCTACGTAATATTTCCTTGCCGTCAGTTTTCATGACGTATACTGCAGCACTGAAACGAAATTTTTCAAACGAACAAAGTCTTATTGGGACTTTGGCAGATCCTCATCATCATCATAATTATCATATCAGCTGACAGTTGTTCAGTAAGTTAATGAACGCTGCACAGTATATTGTAGTGAAGGGTGTATTGTGAACCAGTACGACGATAGTTCGTGTGAATACAGATACAGTAAGACTTATGTTCCTGCTGCGGTCGATATATACTTCTATCTCGTCTTGAGTGTCTGCAAATCTGTCCGCACTCAAAGTGTTAAAAATACAAAGGGTTATTGACAGCAACTTATTACACGAAATTTTTATTTTGCGTGATTTAAATGTATGTTTAATCCATTTCCTTGACATACAGTCGGACACGTGGGCAGCATAGATGGGACCAATGTAATCGCTAGGGACAGGAAAATTTCCCGTTTTAAATTACCGGTATACTAGACTCCACTGTTCTCTGTGTATTTTCGAGCCTCAACTCTCTGTTCATTAGCTAACGCGCAAGCGTGTAGCCAGGTTTACCTCAGCCTAGTTGGCACAGTGATCGGTGCTTGTTTTCTTGCATATATATTATTGACTCAGATCTCACCTGGGCGTGTCTAATATACTGTGATCCAATTGCAAACATAACACAAATTAACATACGTTTGAAGTCTAGCTCGCCCTGAAACGAATTTACCAAATTTCCCAGTCCCTAATAACTAGGGCCAGTGACTTTTCGCGTAAAAATCGGAGCACACAGTCTACTTCAATACTATATACACACCTCAGCTGTTGTCATACTTCCATTGGCTGCTGGTGCCGTGTCNGAGCACACAGTCTACTTCAATACTATATACACACCTCAGCTGTTGTCATACTTCCATTGGCTGCTGGTGCCGTGTCACAATCACAAGAATACCGGTGTGAAATAGCTGGTTGTTCCACGAACTTCAGCAGCACATGCCTCCAAAATGGCGGTANTGCGACGAAAGTGATGACGACCCATTTTAGGACAAGCTAGACTTCAAACTCTTGTACATTCGTGTTATGTTTGCGATAGGAACATAGTATATTATACACGCCCAATGTGAGCGCAGAGCCAATAGCAGACCCGTGAGAAGACCAGCACCGGATCTCGCGTCATCGCGGCCTGAGGTAAAATCACAAGAATACCGGTGTGAAATAGCTGGTTGTTCCACGAACTTCAGCAGCACATGCCTCCAAAATGGCGGTACTAGTCAGCATCATGTCGGAATGCCGTTCGCAAGTCAACGAACAGTACCCTACTTGCCATTCGGCAATGAAACCTAATTAGGGGGGGGGGAATCTCGCAGTACGCAGTTGCCAATCAGTTTCAAGGAACGTTCCCAAATTTTCTCGCAGCCAATCAGGGAACAGGTCACACTATTTTCAATCAGACATTTGAAAAATCACCTCGGGTATTATGTGTTTGGTTATTCCTAGATATGACTTGAATCACGAGCGTTTTATAATTCGGTTAATGTAACAGTGACTTGTTTTAGTTCAAATGAACTTTTACTTATATTTTGTCTATAAATTAAAATATATTATTTATAATGAATAGGAATAAAAAAACAGTGATAAAACAGCTGTGTTGGTAACGCCTAGTAAGAAATAGTTCTTACGAAGAGTTGTATCACACTGAGTGCACACGAATTCGGTGGGTTGTCCCGTTGGTGTATTTTCGACTCGATTATTCGGAGGAATATTCTGGATGTGGAACTTAAGCAGGACTCCAGAAAAGTTGGAAGTAACCTCGAATGAACTACACGCGCACATCAAAAGAACCGGCACGCCATTTCGCATCTGCGTACTTGTCTGCTCTGTGCTATTGTCTGAGATACCGGCTAAAAAGTGAGTTGCCAGTCATGTATCTGGCTAGCGACGCCGTTCCAAGGCGTGTGCGGCGGCAGTTCGCTGTAAAGTGGCAGTTGCACCTCTGTATTGTTCAGTATTCTGCGACGAATGCGTGGAAACGACGTGGAAGGCAATGTTGACAACGGACGCAGACCTAATCCCCTCCCCTTTTCCATTCCAATGCCAGCTCGACGGCGCTATTCTCGGATGATGGGGTGTTCGTGAGGGGTAGCGCGGGGATAGCGGGAGGGGGTTACTCCACGCATAGACGTGCTCGAGCCATCACTCCCTCCTCGCCCGCCTAAAATACTTACGCCCATAAAACTTCCACTGATAAATTCTTCGTTTGCTCTCTGCGCGGCCTCTTTATTTTTTCTTTCCCCTTCGCCGGATCTGCATCCTCCTCGCACGGAAAACGAAATCTGAAGCCCATTACACGCTGCAGGATATTGCACACATTTTAGAGCCACGTACTTTGAATGCCAAACATTTAGCAAGGGTTCCATAAATAAAATTCTAAAATGGTTCCATACTATTGGCCGATGTAGCTTTACTAAGGAAACCCGTATGCATGTGTGTGCGTGTACGTATGAGAGCCCCCCCCCCTTCCCTTTTCAATTTTTGAACGCGTGAACCGAATTTCATCGAACTTGTTACACACATAGTACTTAGTAAATCCACGTGGATTTTATAGTTTTCGACCATTCCAGGCACTTACTTTCAAAATGGCAGCAATTTAAATTTAGGGTGATTTCATACCTCTGGAACCATTCAACCGGTTTAAACAAAATTGTGTATGCTGACAACGCATCGTGTAAGTGTAGAATTTAGAGGTGGATATTGTTGGTCAGCCATTTTGAAAGATAGCACAACATGAAAAAATGATGTTTCTAGATTATAACTGGAAAACTACTCTACCAATTCTCAACAAATTTGGTACGTAAATAATACTAGTGGTGGCCATGTAAACCCATGTATAACAAATTGATTTAGTAATTATTTTCAAAATTTCGGCCATGCAAATGTTTTTGGTTTATTTGGTATAACTACCACACTGTTCGACCAATTTTCACTAAATTACATGTGCTTAAAAAATGTGTTCTAAAATCATATTTGCAAAAAAAAAAACACTATTATTTAACGACATTTTGTAAGACAGCACTGTGTGTATTTACGAAGTTTTTATGCCATCTCGGGAACAAATGAACCATTTTCAACCAAATTAGGAAAACAGGTATTGCTGCAGCCGGTGACGAAAACAAGTATATAAAAAAAAAATTTTACACTTCAACCGGTTACTTCCAAATTTGGACATAAAATTTTACTGCGGCGGGCCATTTGAATTTATATGTTTTAAGTATGCAAGACCCTTATTATTAGAATGGGTGCTATAAAAACATTTTAGCTCAGTGTCATATCTACGACAGTATGTAACCTATTTTAACTAAACTTGTTTTACTGGGTGTGCCTACGACAAAAATCGAATGTGCTTATACATAATATTTTTGTCGTTCATTTTTGAAAATCTTCATTTAGAAAAAAAAAAAAGATGTTTCATGCCATATTTCGGAGACCAATCAACCGAATATCCCATAACATATTTCACGCAAGTAGTGCAACGGTAGAGTATATATACTAACATGTTTTGTGTATGGCAGGCCTTTTTTGATGGTGTTATATCGGCGAAACCATCCAAAATATTCAAGAAAATTATCTAGGCTAACAGTATTCATTAGAAGCATCAATAATGCGTACAGAGATACTCTTTTGACGGTATTTTCGCAAAACAGTTCCAGGTGAAAAAATTGAGTGAGTGAAGCTATTTGGGCTGCTTTTAACATTTAAGTCTTTAGAGCTGAGAAAATTAAGTTTGGTTAGATACTGATATACAAAATGGCGGAAATTTGAATAGTTCGATAAGTTTGCTTATACAATTTAGAATTTAACCACATTCAACCAAACTCCTTATGCTGAAAGATGTTTCTACATCGTATATAGAACATTTTTTTAAAGTAATTTTGTAAGACATCAGCGATTAATAAAATGAGGTTGTTATGCCTTATCTCGGATACCAATCAATTTATTTCAATCTAATTTTTCACAAAAGTTGCGCTATAGCTGGCCATGTAAACTTACGTGTTTAAAGTTCTTCACAGGCTTATTTTCAAAATGATGGCCATGCAAATTATTAATGTTAGTGAACCCTGTCTTTCAAATCATTATATTGATTGCACCCGAAGTTTATGCTCCGAATCCTACTTCCGTGGTGCAGTTGATTGCCCTCTTGCTTATTTTTACGAGGTTTTCCGGGTTCGAGTCCCAGGTAAGGCACATGTGTATATGTAATTATCTCGGCACTGTTATATATGTATGTTTCTAGTTTAATCTCTAGTGATATTGCTGTCAACGAGATATCAAGGGCTACATACTCTCTAAGCCTTCAAGAATTTCATTAAAAACTATTTGCACCCATGTAGAAGAAATAAGGCTCATTATTTATATTTGTGACTGCTTGTTTTATTTCATAACACTTTAGCTTGGACAAAGAATAGGAAGGGATGCCCCATTTTCGTGGAAAAAAAAGTCATGACTATTTTAATTTCAAAACACTTTAGCTCAGATCCATACTAATTATTGGCCAAATCAATTTTTTTACGCTTCTTACGTGTCTGTCAATAAATAAGAGACGTTAATTAATGGAGTAACCTTATTCTTATTCTCAACTAGGTGAGAAAATGTGTTCTCTCGAAGACACGCGACCAACAAGCGAAGGAAAACTGCTACAAGGCTAGCAGGGAATTGAAACCTAGCCTAATCGGGACTCTTTTTTTTCTCGCGAAAGTAGGGTGTCACAAAGAAAAGGTAAATATAGGCTGTTCGCTGTTAAATTATCGGCTGCTCGCGATTAATTGAGCACTTTTTAATATATTTTAACAGGAGCATTGACTGGTATGCGTCCAGCGAAGTTGGTAACGGTTGTGGGAAAGTAGTTCCACGTGTCAACACTTTGAGTGCGGTACGGATTACCTGACAATTAAGACAAGCTAGACGCGTGTCACCTATATTCACGACTGCATGACAATAAGTTGTGTTGGTCTGTGTATTTCCATTTGCAACTGCCCTGTTGGTTATCGCGACACCAGGCTCGCTTTCTCTACTTACCGACGTTCATTACTGGCCGGCTCTCAGCCAATGTAATGCCGAGTTGAACGCGTCCCAATCAAATGTTGTTTCCCACGTAGAATATTTTACAATCCACCCTGTTAATTTACACTTTCAATGTTGCTAACGTAATATTACGTTTCAGAGACACTTATGAAAACTGTTGGCGAAGCAATATTGTTTCACAAGTGTCTCCAAAGATTGAGGATGTCGTAATGTTACGACGAAACCCATACAACTATTTTAAATTCAGGCGACGTAATATTGTTTCACCAGTGTTTCCAAAGATTGAGGATGTCGTCATGTAACGACGACACCCATACAACTATTTTAAAATCAGGCGACGTAATATTGTTTCACCAGTGTCTCCAAAGATTGAGGATGTCGTCATGTAACGACGACACCCATACAACTATTTTAAAATCAGGCGACGTAATATTGTTTCACCAGTGTCTCCAAAGATTGAGGATGTCGTAATGTTACGACGAAACCCATAAAACTATTTTAAATTCCGGCAACGTAATATTGTTTCACCAGTGTCTCCAAAGATTCAGGATGTCGTAATGTTACGACTAAACCCATACAACTATTTTAAATTCAGGCGACGGAATATTAAGTCGCCAGCACTCAAAGTGTCAACGTTGAATCAAGTGATAGGCAAACATTAGTGAATAATAAAGTTATTTAATTTTTTTCATATGTTTTGAAATGGATATAGGTGTAAAATTAAGCACATGTGTAAAGTATTTGCTTTTCTAATAATTCCATCAATTCGCTTGAACGACGCATGCATAAAGTGATCAGGTCTGTGACATGGTCAACTTTACCTACGACGAATGAATACACGATGTACATGCAAGTAGATCTACAGAAGGGGTTAAACAAGTGCCCAGTTTCCCATGAACAGACTATAGCAATTTTTAAAGCCCTGCTACGCTTTAATTTGCCCTTTAATTTCGTATACTTCCGCTGTATGTGGGATTATCATTTCCATGTGCCGTATCACTTTATTCACGTGTCATTCAATACGATGAAATTAAATGCATGAAATCAAAGGTATTAATAATATGCAAATTCGTGCTAAAATGTGAACAAAACCAAAATCCTTAGTATTCAGTATCCATAAATTTACATATTAAACTATCCGTGCGGCGTAAGTTATTAGAAATATTTTTACAAATTATCTGGGACCGCGGTGGCAGAGCGGTCAGCCTGATCGCCTTCCGCCGAGGCAAACCCGGTTCAATCCCCGGCCGAGTCACTCCCGTGTTTTCTCGGGAATCTCCCCTTTCCCCGCCTTTACATTCCGGCTCTGCTCCATTCTCACATCTTTTCACCCTCGTCGGCTCTCACGTCCTCGTTGTTAAGAGCCGCCGAAATCTCTCAACTCATTTCAGGAGTTGCAAAAAAAAAAAAATTAAATTTATGGCGTGAACAGTATTTACGAATTTCCGATAACAGCTATCATTTTGGAACATGTGGGAGGGTATTCAGCAGATCCATGGCACAAGAAGCAAACAGTTGTAAAACAACTGGTGTGTCAGCAGCAGCCGATGGCATTGCCCAGGGAAAGGCGATGTCAGTTTTGGCGCTTGCTTCTGGGCTTACACAGAAACGACCACGACTCTACCTATTCCGCAGCATTGCAGACGTGAACGAGTACACTCGGACTAATATGTTAAGGGGTTAGTTGGCAACCCGCCATCTGGTGTATACTGGAGTACGCACGCAATCACGGCCGGAGATATTTTTTTAATGGTTGATTTCGAAACAGCTTTCTTTAGCCTGAACAGTCTTCGTACACGAGTGAAATTGCGCCGTGGTGACTTTGATGTCGGCGTACTTATCTTCTGATTGGCTGCCTTGAGGCTCATTGGCTACGCCGCGCTGGGGAAGATTCCCTACTGGCGGGTCTGCCGGCTGGCGGGTAAGTTACCTGGCCGTGATTGGCGAGCGGCGTTCTGCCATTCTGCTGGCCAGTGGCGGTGTTTCTTTTTGGCGCGTGCCGCTAGAGTCGGCGCTATTAAGCCTCTGTCGCAATCTCAGTTTTTTCCGCCAAACTCCTTACAATAATTTTGGTTAAATAGAGTTGAACAGTTGTGACGTCACCGAAACATAAAAGCCGCCATATTTGTCTGAAGAAGATGAATGGCTTTAGTTTCTATTAAACATCCAAAGAGTGAACTGGTTCTAAAATTTATTTGATGTTTGACGAGCTTAGACATTTAGAATCGAGCACGACAAAANATCCAAAGAGTGAACTGGTTCTAAAATTTATTTGATGTTTGACGAGCTTAGACATTTAGAATCGAGCACGACAAAACTTGGCCGTTTCCTACGTCACTTAAAATAACGAACCAATGCCGGGAACGAAATTAGGTTATGAAAATAATTAATTTATATTGAAGCTGTCTGAGCATGGATGGTAGCATAAATTGATATTGCACATAATGTCAAGATCTAATATATATTAAATTTCACTGTGTAGAAAAGGTCTCCGATAAATAGAATTTGAATTAAGTAAAGAAGGGAAATAAATCACAACATTCGTTACATTAATTCCTGTAGTGGACTTCATGGGAAACACTACAGCAGTATCTCACTTTGAAAATAGTTTAAANATCCAAAGAGTGAACTGGTTCTAAAATTTATTTGATGTTTGACGAGCTTAGACATTTAGAATCGAGCACGACAAAATTTGGCCGTTTCCTACGTCACGTAACTTAAAATAACGAACCAATGCCGGGAACGAAATTAGGTTATGAAAATAATTAATTTATATTGAAGCTGTCTGAGCATGGATGGTAGCATAAATTGATATTGCACATAATGTCAAGATCTAATATATATTAAATTTCACTGTGTAGAAAAGGTCACCGATAAATAGAATTTGAATTAAGTAAAGAAGGGAAATAAATCACAAAATTCGTTACATTAATTCCTGTAGTGGACTTCATGGGAAACACTACAGCAGTATCTCACTTTGAAAATAGTTTAAAATAAAAATTAAGTTTAGATCCTACTAGTAAAAAAATTTTACAGTGTGACATATTTCCAAACACATGAGATTATTTGATAAAATTTGTTCGAAGGAAAAATTTTATGGCTGCATTTCGTCTTCAAATTTTATTGTCAAATATATTTGATGGCAAAAAGTTGACAGTGTGTCAGGGGCTTAAGCAGCGGATTCACTTCTGTAGTCTTTAATATACTGTGGCCTATATCCACTTCCTGAATTTTAGGGTTTTTAAGCAGTGACCATGTAATTTATTTGACGGAAAGTCTGTAGCGAAGTTTAATACAGGATTCCTCTAGTATATTTGCTCTTGCTGGGTTAGAATGTTTTAAGGTGAAGCAGTTTGAAAAAGCTGTTTTTAATAATGTTGGAGGACTCCAAGATAGTATTTATAGCATGGCTTACGTTGGTCCTCAGGAGGATATGTTTTTTTTTTCGCAGGCAAACAAACACTGAGGGCATCTTTGATGGTTTCGTCAAAACAGGCGTATTTCAAACATGCTTCAAAGCAGTTTCAGAGCCAAGTAGGCGAATTCCTTAATAAGATACTCTCTCACAGTGATTTACTTTGCATATTATCCACTCCATCATGGATATGGTGTCACCTAATAGAGGGTATTCAAGAGGTTGCAGGAAAGTATTTCGAATACAAAAAAAAAAACTGATTTTCCTAAGCAAAGAGTGCCACACAGTATAGACCTCAATAGCTTTAAGTGAAAATCTGCAGTGTTTATTTGATTTTATGCTGCATATCTTTGTGAGAACATATGCTCTGAACGTATATAATTCGAGGACATACACGCAAGTAGTCTAGAAGTTAAAACCATCCTATTGCGAACACGTATATGAGGTGACGTGTTTTGAAACACAAGTGGAAATCTTTTTACATACACAAACATCTAAGAATTATAATTAACGAAATACTGCTTATTGCATATACATCTCACGAGAAAAAAAATCATAAACCCAAACTACTCCTTAAGATATATTGTTAATATATAGGCCAAATATAAATAAAAACTGTATCAATTACTGCAATTTTTTAAACGGAAAACTTAACGAAAATTAAAGGATTCGTTATTTACATTTTTTAAGGTATATTTTCTTTATAAATGTACCTGTTTTCTTTCTTTCTAGACGTGGTGATTGCAGATGTGTCATGAACCGACGTGATGATCCATCGCAAGAATCAATGACGCCAGAATACTATGAAAAACAATGCATGTTTTGCTATGGAAACTATTGGAATATACAAAGTGTTTATAAAACATGTAGACAAACTTCGGCGGTATATTCCTGACAAAACTATAAACTAATTTGTAAGTACCACTTTTCTTGTAAAGTGGTTATTAAGATAGCTATGCTTCCTTGAAAATTCCTCATTTAAATNTATTTCAAACATGCTTCAAAGCAGTTTCAGAGCCAAGTAGGCGAATTCCTTAATAAGATACTCTCTCACAGTGATTTACTTTGCATATTATCCACTCCATCATGGATATGGTGTCACCTAATTGAGGGTATTCAAGAGGTTGCAGGAAAGTATTTCGAATACAAAAAAAAAAACTGATTTTCCTCAGCAAAGAGTGCCACACAGTATAGACCTCAATAGCTTTAAGTGAAAATCTGCAGTGTTTATTTGATTTTATGCTGCATATCTTTGTGAGAACATATGCTCTGAACGTATATAATTCGAGGACATACACGCAAGTAGTCTAGAAGTTAAAACCATCCTATTGCGAACACGTATATGAGGTGACGTGTTTTGAAACACAAGTGGAAATCTTTTTACATACACAAACATCTAAGAATTATAATTAACGAAATACTGCTTATTGCATATACATCTCACGAGAAAAAAAATCATAAACCCAAACTACTCCTTAAGATATATTGTTAATATATAGGCCAAATATAAATAAAAACTGTATCAATTACTGCAATTTTTTAAACGGAAAACTTAACGAAAATTAAAGGATTCGTTATTTACATTTTTTAAGGTATATTTTCTTTATAAATGTACCTGTTTTCTTTCTTTCTACACGTGGTGATTGCAGATGTGTCATGAACCGACGTGATGATCCATCGCAAGAATCAATGACGCCAGAATACTATGAAAAACAATGCATGTTTTGCTATGGAAACTATTGGAATATACAAAGTGTTTCTAAAACATGTAGACAAACTTCGGCGGTATATTCCTGACAAAACTATAAACAAATTTGTAAGTACCACTTTTCTTGTAAAGTGGTTATTAAGATAGCTATGCTTCCTTGAAAATTCCTCATTTAAATNTAATTTGTAAGTACCACTTTTCTTGTAAAGTGGTTATTAAGATAGCTATGCTTCCTTGAAAATTCCTCATTTAAATTGCCTTACTCTGTATTGTGGTTTGCCTAACTGGTAAGCAACACACAACCTGTTTTGAATGTTCAACATGAGTTATATCACAATCGGTTCGCCTGAGAGAGAGTTCCAATAAGACAACCTTTTATTTTTTGTGTTAATTTAGACGTACTGATTCACAGGTCGTCTTTGAAAATTACTTAGAACGCAGTGTTACAAATTTTCATGCAAACACAGGATGCCAACAGCCATTTCATAAAGGAAGAGTGATAATAATACCAACCGCGTTTTAAGTGGTGTAATATCTTTTTTATACAAAACACCATTCACCGATTTGTTGCTTACTCACGAGTGGTTTCTGATATTTTCAACTAGATGCATTTAAAACTCAGATTTTTGGGGCGCATAGAGGATAAGTTGTACATCATTTTCGTCTTATGTTTTCGTAACGAATTGCCTGGCGATGTTTGTCCCCATGTTTTAGGAACACGTGTTATATGACACACTGTCTGCTTTTCTGCAGACAAATTACAAGCGTTCCGTATAAGGTTAGCATGATTGCAGTTATCACCTTTTTGGTGAAAATATTGCACTACTGGTGATACAGAACACTTTAGATCAGATCCACATTCGTGATTGGATTATTTGAGTCGTTAAGCGACTTAAATCTCTGCCTGCGAAACACGGGAGTTCAGTATTGGAATAACTTTATTCTGTATGGCCCAGTCATGGAGGAGAATTTTCTTCACAAAGTCACTTGACGAATGATGAAAGCTAAGATGCAGGAATGCCCTTGAAATATTGAAATATAGTCGGGTTGTAATTATTTTCGTGGAAAAAAAAAACAGGTCACTCTAAAGCCTCTAGCTTAGTCCAATAATAAAAATGCATCACTTACTAGCGACATCCATTACTGGAGTACACACTGCGAACTAAGGACTTTGGGAAGTCTTGCATTGTACGATTCCTTCAAACGTAAAATCAAGAAGAGAATTTGAACTAATTAACATATTGATATCCGCCGTATACAACAATGAAATAACGCACACAAAATTTATTATCGCTCGACATTGTGCATTGAAAGGCTCAATGGCTAGGCACACATGATTTTCGTGAACAGAGTTTCGTGCAGACTAGATTTCAGTACTCTATCGACATTCCAGCAATTTTCTTTTGCTTATTGGCCATTGTTAGCGACACCCAAATTTCGCGAAAAGATTTTACGATCAGTTGTATTTCATAACACNCTTTTGCTTATTGGCCATTGTTAGCGACACCCAAATTTCGCGAAAAGATTTTACGATCAGTTGTATTTCATAACACGTTAGCCCAGATACTCTTCAGCGATTGGATGATCTAAGTGTTACGTATCTTCCCGCGAAACGCAGACATACAAAAGCGGAGTTACCTAATTCTTATTGGCCAGTCAAATAACAAAATGTCTTCTCACACACANAAAACGCAGACATACAAAAGCGGAGTTACCTAATTCTTATTGGCCAGTCAAATAACAAAATGTCTTCTCACACACACACGACGCCAATAAGCAAAATAATACTGCCGGCATGCCCGTCGGATATTGAAATCTAGCATTTGCGGAAATATTTTCGTGAAGTTCGGGTGTTTCTATCAATGGTCAATGATCTTTCGTGAGATAAACCGATTAACTGATATAAGTTGTGATTGGTTCATATTACTACA
Source organism: Clitarchus hookeri (assembly GCA_002778355.1). Taxonomy (NCBI): domain Eukaryota; kingdom Metazoa; phylum Arthropoda; class Insecta; order Phasmatodea; family Phasmatidae; genus Clitarchus; species Clitarchus hookeri. Next base: position 173,322 of record NQII01004291.1, on the reverse strand, counting down.
GTCTAACACAATGCCTACAGTTCATTGGTCGCGACAGCGACGCAAGTGTTGAGTCGACTGAAGTACAGCACGCACGGTATAATTTCATATTTGAAACACCTGGAACAGTAAATTGCCAGTTCGGTAACACATTAATTTCTGTGTTCCAATGCTGCAAACATATTTTTTTTATGTGCGCCATACTTGTGTTCAACACTTGAAGCCACGTGAACAACGTAGAGCGTGCTCGGTGATATCGTCTTTAATCATTCATGTCAAGAATATGCAGAAAATTCCACGGAACAGGTCAGCTACAAGAAAGACTGGGCGATGACGCCTTGCTGTTTACACGCACGTGGAGTTCCTGTCAGAGGATGCCGCTGGTCAGCAGGTTTTCCCGGGGATCTCCCATTTTACCCGTCCTTGCATTCCGACACGGCTCCATGCTCACCTCGCTTCACCCACGTCGGCTCTCAAGACAACGATGTTAAGAGCCGCCCAGATCTCTCTATTCCACTCCTTGCAATCTATAGCAGCTGTTATGAATACAATCCACGTGCAACGTGTCCACCATCGTGGACGAGGTGATTGAACGGGTCGAAGTGAGTCAAGACAAAGTGTTCACTTCTGTATTCTAACGCACGTGGTCGAGGTGGTGTAGGGGTTAGACTGCCCACCTAGGCGAACCGGGTTCGCCGNAGCGACGCGGGGAACGAGTGCATTCCCCGCACGTGCATCTGCCGCGCTGCGCGCGCTGCAGCGGCGAGCGTTTACGACCTGCGACGAGCATATCGTTCCACTCTCGCCCGCGCGGGTCGTAAAATTTCACGCACACGCCACGCGACTTCATTTAACTACGCTAGTCGCCGTCCCCCACCCCTCTGACACCGCGGCCCACCGAATACCGACAGAGAGACGCCGCGGAAAGATATGCGGCACCAAAAAAAAAAAGAAGTTAACTGCTTCCAGTGGCGGCTGCTGAAGTCTTGTACGGCATACTGGCGATAGCTGTTCACGGTTAAGGCAAACCGAGCACTTTTGAAAGCCCTGCTTCAGGGTTCCGCCTGCCTGCTGTGTTGGAGTGTTTCAAATCCGGTTGAGATCCCCTGGAAAACCCGCCGACCAGCGGCATCGTCTGGCACGATTCCCACATGCGAAAGTCCGGGAGCGACCCTGCCGGGAATCGAACCCGGTTCGCCTAGGTGGAAGGTGAGAAGTCTGACCACAACACCGTCGCGGCCGCCTGAGCACTTTTGAAAGTCTTTCTTAAGTCTGTTGGTCACGAAAAAAAAATTCGTTATTTTGTATTTGCACGAAATAGTGCTCAACTTGTAGCCATTAATTTTATCGAAGAAAAAAATTGTGTACCTCATACATTTTGCATAAATGCAAGTCAAAATAACAATTTTATTCCTTTGGAACTTACAGTTAAAATAAACGAAAACGTTTACAAGGGCGACTTAAATATCAGCATAACTTAATTAATTTTAAGGAATGCGTAGTAAAACTTGTTTTAAAAAAATCTGATACTACTGATACAAATAAAAAATATGCTAAAATTTACTTATTTTGAGCAATTTTAAAAATTGAAAAATTATTTAATATGGCGAGTTCAAATATTTAAGTAACTCGTGGTATTTCATTTCAACGAGGATTATCTCATTTCGGTAAGTGAGTTGAGTTAATTTTTTGTACAGCCCAAAAACGCAAAAATTTTGATTTTGGGGTATNTTATCTCATTTCGGTAAGTGAGTTGAGTTAATTTTTTGTACAGCCCAAAAACGCAAAAATTTTGATTTTGGGGTATCACTATGCAAAAAAATATGCAGTATATATTTTTACTCGAGGAAGTAGGACTTGTAAGTAATGCCTACAAGTTGAACAGTATTTCGTGCAAAAATTAAAAAAAGTGAAATTCTTCGTGACCATTGCTCTTAAAGTCTACTTGTATAGTCCATTCATAATTATGTTCTAAAGCCCTGCTTAAGTTCTACTTTCAAAATACTCCTCCGCCTCATGTAAACGAAGCTTAATAAATTCTTAGAAGATAACACCAATGTAACAGTGCACCGCAGTCGTGCGCACTAATTTTAATACCACTTTCCCTAAAAACTAATTATTATTAGCCATTACCAACACGCCCTTTTTCGCCCTGTTTTTATTCGTACTAATTAAAACTAAAATATCTTCATTTACGGATAAAAAAAAATTAAAAGTTTAAATTAACAAAAAATGTGATACTTTTTTGATAACAAATGAATAAAACGCTAGTGATACATGACATATCTAGGGAACAACCAATCACATCTTACATGGGGTGCATTTTCAAAAGTTTTATTTAAAAAGTGCGAATAAATCGCGAATAAGATATAGGGCCTAAGAGGTGTGTTAAAAAAAATAAGGTGACTTGTTATTTTGTGACTTTGTCTCGATAAATATTTATGTATTCATCAATATCTATTTTGTCCCCTTCAAAGTAATCCCCCTCAGATATAACACACTTGTGCCAGCGGTTTTTGCCAATCCTCGAAGCACTTATGATATGCGCATTTTGGTATGGCGTTGAAGTCTCCCAGGTCTTTATCTCCTCAATCGTGGCAAACCTCCGTCCTTTCATGGGTCTCTTCAGTTTCGGGAACAGGAACAAGTCGCAGGGGGCCACGCCCGGTGAATACGGTGGCTGAGGCATGATTACGGTGTTGTTAACACGGATTCTTTGATCCATTGTTTGCGACAGCAAAAAATCGCCAAGCACACCAAAACACGTCTAACCTTTATATCTGTCACAAACAAACTAACAATTCAAAATATAAATTAATGTCAACATATTTTGGGGATATGTGTACCAACATAACAATACAAACTATCGATAATCGAAAGTAGGCAGCCCTCAAAATATGTAAAGTAACCTTATTTTTTGAAGACACCTCGTACGCACTTAGTGCATTCTTCCACCATACGGAAAATTAACATTTTTTATGGGTATGATGACTTTATTTATGCGTCAGGCAAATGACCTCGCATTTTAACAAATTAGCTGATTTTTAAAATTATATGCACGAAGCAAAACGGAAAGCAAAAAAATATATTTCGGTATTCACAAATGTTCGCCTAATACTTTTAATTCAACGTTGTGACATGGAATTTTCCCACCATCGTTACCAACGTTGCTGAGAGCATGTCGTTCAGTGAGCACTTTACAATATATGCAGGTAGAAACATTGTCATTTTGAAAAGGTTGTTTTCAAAAAATGCTCACTTTACCGTGAACATCCGAGATTTATTCAGCAGTGTAATGGGTGCTGACTTCACAAATAATTTTTCAGACACCAACTAAAATTACTGCACGACTTATTGGATTTCAAAACACTTTAGCTCAGATCCGCTTTCGTGGTTAGAAGTTTTTAATTTTTACCCATCTACGGTGTCTACCCAGTTATATGTTTCTTTTAAATAATACTTAGTCATTTTCTTTATATGATTTCGAATTTTTACGTTCTAAATTTAAACTATACATGTTGAAGTAGGCTATAAACGATCTCGTTATAATTTACTTGGTAAAGCAACTCAAGACAGTAGAATTTTTTTTACAAGTTTGAAAACCAATTCTTCGGAACTTAGTTGCCAAATCTATTTCACAGCATTACAAGTGAAATATTGTATTTTTACGAAACATTGTTTTAAGATATATATACAATTGTTTATGCATTTCTGTCTTTATAATAAACGCGAAGGCTATGGTACCGGATTGCTAAAATTCATTATTAGTCTGGCACAATCCAAAGTACCCCACGTTTTATAATTTTACTCTATTTCTCTTGTAGTGACGCAAAAAGTAATCTTGTCAACTCGTTTCCAGAGAAATGTTTGTAAAAATACAAGAAACATTATAGTGAAGTGATTTTCGAATAAAATAGAAAGACGTATATGAGAAACTAAAGACTGATCACGATAAAATGAGCACTTTTGAAATCAACCTTAGAAAAATGTCACTACCCCTTCCTGCATATATTTCAACAGGCGCACTGAGTGACATGTGCCCAGCAAAGTTGGTAACGATGAAGGGAAAGTAGTTCCATATACTAACGTCGAGTAAAAAGTGCCAGGTAACCATTTGTAATTACTTAAATTANCGATGAAGGGAAAGTAGTTCCATATACTAACGTCGAGTAAAAAGTGCCAGGTAACCATTTGTAATTACTTAAATTATTTCTTTAGCTTTAATTTTTTTCTAATGCATGGTAGTATAAAAATGAGCAGATTTGGGAAATTGTCCTTCTGTAATAATTTCACAGTTTCACTTGACGGACGTATGAATAAAGTGATGAAGCCCATGGCAACGTTTATTTCACGTAAGGCGGAAGAATACACAACGTGCATACAAGTAGATCTTTAGCAGGGCTTTCAAAAGTGCTCATCAAACCGCGAACAGCCTATATCCTTAGAAATAATTCAAAAGTCTTTAACCATCGCAGAAGAGTAGTAGCACCAGATTCTCACGGGAAGTGTTTCTTGCAGGCTTTATATTTCAGTATCCTACCGCAAAGCAGGCAATACACAAATACGAAATTATATAGCGGTTTGTTTGACGTGAGCTTACCCAGTCATGTGCTTGCGCGAGGATCTGGGATCGTGCCTTGCTTCTGATTGGCTACAGCGTGCTGCAAAATATTCCTGGTTTTATGGGCTGTCTCCTGCTCTGTACTGAGATAACCGTCAACAAAATATTTGTTTGTACAAGGCAAAAATATATATTATGTTGCCCCAACGAAATATTTTGTCGAACAGACAAAACTTGAAAAGCGACGAAACTAATTTAGTTCATCTAACAAAATACACGACTTAAAAACAAAAGAAGTTAGGCTGTCGACAAAACATTTTGTTTAATCAACTGTTTCTATTTGTTTGGGCACTCATTTAATTGCCCATCGTTCGAAAATACAGCTCGAGTGTTTGTTTACATTTTTATGACATTAAGTGCAGTAACAGCGCATGGTAGTGAACTTATTTATGCTTAATAATGGTATAAAACACCAATAAAACNATGACATTAAGTGCAGTAACAGCGCATGGTAGTGAACTTATTTATGCTTAATAATGGTATAAAACACCAATAAAACTAGTTCAACAGGAAACGAAGAAGTAAAGATGTAAAACGTAACGTATTTATTTGCGCACGTTGTATCAGTATTTGACTTGTCTGTAATGGAAACCATTCCAGTTTTATTCGTAGTCACTTAAGAAACTAAGGTTGCTGACGCGTAGCGCTTGGACGCAGGTATACAAAGTTCGAATCTCGTTCAGGCTCCCGATTTTTTTATATGAACGTTTATTGCACAGAGAGACTAACAAATATATATTTGCACCAACCAAATCTTTGTTTTGCGGCAACCAAATAACCACAATCAAATATTTTGGTTTCAAAAACGAAATATTTCATCTCCCCTATACAAACAATTAAATTGGTTGCGCCAAACAAACTCTGTTTGATTTGACAAAACGTTTTTATAAGTGTGGCAAGTAGAATACGAGGCATTGATTGTCTGACGCTTTTCCGACATGTTGCTGGCTAGTGACGCCATTTTGGGGGCGTGTGCGGCAGAAGTAGTTCACGATATAAGCGGAAGTTTCGCCTCTGTATTGTTAGGTAATCTGTGACATTGGCGTGTGCAAATCATGCGCCGCATGGTTAGAAGAGAAGCGGCTTCTCTTCGAGCATAACTGCCAATGAACTCATGATATCAGATAGTTTTATACAGGACTGTGAAAGCTAGGTAGAAGGAAATTTTAAAGTCTGTCGCCTAAAAGCGTGGGAGCGCTAGGGGCGACCGAGGCATACGCATCAACTCCCTCATCGCCTCTACGCGCAAAGCACAAAACTGGCGTGCAGTCTTACCGTCGATAACGCGCATCTATGAGACTGTCAGCGGAGACCCTACCATTTTATGACGTAATAATAATAATGAAGGCTTGATGCGCATCCAGATTCGTTTTTTAATGTTTTGTACAGGAATATGTATACATAAAATGACCGTGAAACACCCGTTTGAGCAATTTTCACTATCACGAAAACATACTTAAGAGAGAAATGGAGGAAATGGAGATCGTATGCTGACGCATAATGTTTCTTAAATTATATTCGTAAGAAGATCTCACTCATAAACGTTGGACGGCTTTTTAATAAAACGTTTTCTGCTGGAGCTCTGCACACCGTTCGGCGGCCTACCCATGCGGCCACCTCAATGCAAAATAGTAAAAAGAATTTCGCACGTCCCTAGTCATAACATATCGCAATTCCGTGTATCAACTCTACATTTCTTTAAAATCCTCCGNAAAGAATTTCGCACGTCCCTAGTCATAACATATCGCAATTCCGTGTATCAACTCTACATTTCTTTAAAATCCTCCGTGAATATACGGGAGGCGTAACGGACTCATTGACTATCGTGTTTCCGGTAAATTCAGCAGAAATGAAGGAAGTTAATTTTCTTCTACTGACGTACTCAAATTGCAGCGTTCATATTTAGGGTCACTGAAATTATTTGATTAATATTTCTCTCTGTTTCATGCACACTAGAGCACTAATAAGATGTAAGTAAGATATTTAATTTCCTTACAGTTACAGATTTTTTGAACATAAATAAATTACCGCGCCAGTGGCAGTGGCTGAAAGGTACAAAATTGATAGATAAAAGTAGGCGACCTCCCGTGGCGTAGTTAGTTGGTGAGCCGCTGATCTGTGGTGCAGGAGATTCTGGGTTCGAATCCCAGTTAAGGCACGGGTGTTGGTTTAAGTCACGCCATAAGTAAGTTCGTAAGCCGTCCCTTCATAAACCTTAAGGCGTAACACCGTGGGACGTTAATAAGCCCAATCCAATACAATGGAAAGAAGTAGTCTATGCATATAATATAAGAAAGTATTTTATAGGGCAACAAAACACATATTTAAATATTGTCAATAACGAAACTGTCTGCTTTACAGAATATGTTTTTCACAGTACGAAATATAATTAACAACAATTTTTTTTACTTACATAAAAACNACTGTCTGCTTTACAGAATATGTTTTTCACAGTACGAAATATAATTAACAACAATTTTTTTTACTTACATAAAAACGTATTGGTTAATTGATAGGTGAATTTTTGGGGCCAAAAAATTCCACTGAACAAAATAATTCGATTAAAATGAATGTGGGTACTAGATGACTACGTTTTATAAAACATCTTATTAGTACGTACATTATATCGGAAGGTAGAAATAGAGGGGGTTGAATCGTTTAGTATTTGTTATAANCAAACATCTTATTAGTACGTACATTATATCGGAAGGTAGAAATAGAGGGGGTTGAATCGTTTAGTATTTGTTATAATGTTTTCCAAAATTATACAGCTTTTACAAAAAGAAATAGTTTATTTCTGGCAAAGAAGATTTATGTTCGCGCATGTCACGCCACCGACCGTAGATTCGCATATAAAGTAGTAAGAAATTTCAATGGATCCTGGATCGCCTGCACTGTTAGAAATTTCTGTAGATTTAAGGAAACGTTTACGGAGATGCAGAGTTAATTTACAGATAGGCTCTTCGTAATGACGAATAACGGAGATGAGCTACGTAAATATAAAATACGAAAGCTCTTCGTATTCGTATGGCTTCGATTTTGAGACACGAACAATGCAGATGATACCTGAAGCGTATAAAATCCCATCTTCACAATAATACTTCNTGGCTTCGATTTTGAGACACGAACAATGCAGATGATACCTGAAGCGTATAAAATCCCATCTTCACAATAATACTTCGTGTAAAATAGTAAGTGAGTGTGAATCACTCTTGGAGTGCAAATTCGATGATTCTTGTTCATATTCCGCAACACGGCTAAACCTTCTGTATACACAGTGAAACATGCACATCACGAAAATGAAACTATTTTCTCGCAACCTAGTTTTATAAACCACAAATATAGCAAGCGCTCTAAGACGACTTGAAACTAAGACAGCCGCGTTCGTCACTTTCGTGTAAAATCCATATTTACAAAATAATTTGTGTAAAAGTGTTGTAGGTGAGTCTTTCGAGTTAATGGTTGTTAATATTTCGATATTTGTTCAAATCCAACTACAAGACTTCACATTAAATTTTTTTTTAATTTCTTCGTTGCAAACAGTGAAATATATTACGAAAATAAAACCCTTTTTCTTACCCCTGTTTGCAAACCTGAAATGAAAAAAAATTCGCACAAACTCTAACATGACTAGAAACTAATAGGTACATGCATCATTCCATATAAATTCCGTACTTTCAACATTACTTNCACAAACTCTAACATGACTAGAAACTAATAGGTACATGCATCATTCCATATAAATTCCGTACTTTCAACATTACTTCTTGGAGAAGCGCGGTAGGTGATTGGATAATGTGTTGGACTGTCAAAATTTTTATTTTAGAGTTCAGATGCCGCCACTGGACAAAATTTGTTTAAAGTCGTTTTTATACACAGTTAATCACCTACGTAACGAAAGTAAAACTTTTTTTTGCCTATTTTTATAAAGAACCGATTAAAAAACAAATTTCCAAGTTTATGGACACATTTCGTGAATTCACGGAGACTTATGTGAAATTTACTGAGAGAACGTTATTGTAAAATACGAAGATACAATAATTTAACGCCGATGAATAAATAATTTGTAACTGGTATTTTCCGTAATTTTNCAATAATTTAACGCCGATGAATAAATAATTTGTAACTGGTATTTTCCGTAATTTTCCCGGACAATGTTTTTAACAGTGTTTATATATTTTCTCCAAAATACTATTTTTTAACAGTCTATGGTGGTGATAGAATGCTCCGGAGGGCTTTCAAATGAACACCCCAAAGACAGCCTCATANCACAAACTCTAACATGACTAGAAACTAATAGGTACATGCATCATTCCATATAAATTCCGTACTTTCAACATTACTTTTTGGAGAAGCGCGGTAGGTGATTGGATAATGTGTTGGGCTGTCTAAATTTTTATTTTAGAGTTCAGATGCCGCCACTGGACAAAATTTGTTTAAAGTCGTTTTTATACACAGTTAATCACCTACGTAACGAAAGTAAAACTTTTTTTTGCCTATTTTTATAAAGAACCGATTAAAAAACAAACTTCCAAGTTTATGGACACATTTCGTGAATTCACGGAGACTTATGTGAAATTTACTGAGAGAACGTTATTGTAAAATACGAAGATACTATAATTTAACGCCGATGAATAAATAATTTGTAACTGGTATTTTCCGTAATTTTCCCGGACAATGTTTTTAACAGTGTTTATATATTTTCTCCAAAATACAATTTTTTAACAGTCTATGGTGGTGATAGAATGCTCCGGAGGGCTTTCAAATGAACACCCCAAAGACAGCCTCATACACTTATTATGCGGAATACTTCAACTCTCCCATCGTACCAAGCATCCCCGTAACACATTAAAATATATTCAATTATTTGATAATGAAAGATAATGATCAATGTATATTTATATGTATACATATATATATATACACAGGTTTTATTATAAAAGAAATCCCCAACTTTGAAGGTCTAAAATATCAAAACCAAACAACCTACAACCTTGATTGACCAATAAAATGAACCGTGGAACAGTGAAGTTTGTTTATCACACATTCATTAATGTTCATTGTGATCACCATGGGCGGCCCGAACGACATCTACGCGATGATCAAACTCGTTCCACACTCTTGCCCTGATGTTGGCAAGTTTGCTTTTCAAAGTTTAGACGAAAGATACTTTGGTGTCATAGTTTATAAAGAAAACATTTATGAGAATCATTGCGAGGGAGTCATAAAAATAAACTTTGTGAAGGATTTTCAGTTAGATTATAAAAGGATCATTGATTCCAGATGATTTTTATGTTTACAAATAATTATAAAAGTTTGTGTTCTTTTTATGTTTTCTATTTATATTTTCTTTAAGTAACAGGAATTGATAATTGGCGTTACAATTTCCTTTGAAAACCTATAATTTTAAAAATTCCAACAAACTCTTTTATATTTTACTGACATTACCGGTAACCTCCATGAAGTCGGTTATATTAGCCGTCTTAAATAAACATCCATTATTTAACTTAACATTTCATTAACACGGAAATTCAGAAGATTATTATCGTTGATTAACCAGGTTATAATGGTAGTTGACTTAATATAAACGCTTTACATTATTCTGGCTAAAATATTCAAAGTTACGCGCCTCTACACTATTAAAAATTTCTTTTAAACATTGCAATGAAAGTTCACACCCCCCTTATTGAAACGAAGTCGGGTTGTATTTGATACTTATCGTGAACGCAAGTAAGCCATGACTCCCTCAATGTCGCTTCTCCGGGCTTTATTTAAACTGGAATACCACAACCGTGTGGTTCTGTAACATCCCGTACAGGAAACTGCAAGCTTCGTTGTAGACTGTCATTTTCCAAATATTGGATAGACGTCAAGTATAGCAGGCACCTGCGTGGGGGAGAAGCGTAGCTGACGTCACGT
>NQII01004291.1:126029-162744 GCA_002778355.1 Clitarchus hookeri | reverse complement strand
TAGGAGAAGGCACAAGCACGCACTTGCAAACCCGGGCCCCTCTAGCTCGTCGTGGACCCCCGCGCTGCTGCCAGCGTAGTCGGGAACATCTTGAGGTTCAGTCGACGCCCCGTGGAGGGTTTCCCATGCGGCGAGGGGCCGCGGTGGTCTAGCGGTTAGACTACTCGCCTCCCGCGTCGGCGAACAAGAACAGCCGCGCGAATCTCCCCACTCATCTCACTCACTCTTATGCGGCGACTTGGTCACATATTGCAGACGTATAATTCATGCTTTGATTGCGCATAGATTCGTGCGAAAATCCGATGAAACTCTGTCACAGAGTACGTAAGGATACAGAGGTTAAGCAGCCACTTTTCCCGCGAATTTCATTCGCACACCAGCAACATGTCGTAATTGCCGTTCATCAATCTGCGCCTAGTTTATGCTATTAACGGTAAAGTTAGCACTTTTGAAGCCATCTCATTCGGAACAATAATCAATAAACATATTTTATTGTAGCCTTTGACGTTAACTTTTGAGTCCGGTGAAATATTGTATACTCTGTGTTTATTACTTACATGGCAATATTTATTTTGAAATGTGGCAGAAGTGTATAAAATGGCTGATAGAGAAAAGTAACTAAGGCCACAGAAGTGCTCACTTCACCGTGAACAGCCCATACCCCACTTGCCAGCCGGAAGCCTAGCCAATAGGGAATTTCCCGCAGAACACAGTAGCCTATCAGACACAACGACCCTTTGGAAACTCGCGTAGCCTATCAGCGAATGAGAACGCCCACTTCTTTGCACTTAACTATTCTATGTTTGGACGCTATACACTCTAAAATATTTTCCTTTTCTACTGTTATAATTAAAAGCATGGGAAACCCTTATGACAAAAGAAGGTTGTAGAACTACAAATAGTTTCGTAGCGTTTAATGCGACTGTTTACCCAGTAGACTTGTAAGATATGTATTTTTTTATATTACAAGTCGTAGGCTTGTATTTAAACCATTTTTTCATCAATGAAGATAAAATCGTTTTTATTATTAAGCTCTCGAAAACTATTGTGACAATTCTGTAGAAGACCACAAAATGTTTAAAAAAATAATAACCCTAATGGATATTAACAATAACTAAAGTGGAAATACTTGTGTTACAATCCGAAGCGCACTACCTGTTTGGCCATCTTAACTCACAACAAACAGCTTTCCTTCAATACCAAAATAGGGACATGAAATATCTCGAGAATTATGATGATTACAGACACGGAAATTTCGCGAATCCATTTCAGTACGAGTTAGACTTCACACACACATACATTTGTCTGTCTTTTTCGATTGGTTTGCAGTTTGTAAGCCACGCCCAGGACGAATTTGAGCCAATGATTTACCTGCAATAAAACAAGCACCGAATCATATGCTACTTGGTCTGGGGTAAAACTGGAGCATCAGCCAATGAACAACTAACTGAGGCTCGAGTACACAAAGCATTGTGGAGTCCAGCCTGTTGCCAAGAGAGTCCGCGAAATTTCCGCGTCTCTGATGATAATGACTAGAGACATGAAAATTTCGCGAGTTCAACGACCTGCAGGCTAGGCTCTATAGTCTTATTTACAAATATGCCGATATCAACTGCACATTGGTTGTCTGCAGTCACAGTGGAAGGCGACAATTGGACACCGTTTTCCAGGAGGTGTCAAATACCGTGCGGACCAATGTCTAAAGTTATATAAAAGCACGTGTTTTGAATTCTAGCTTGTCCCAAAATGAATCCGCGAATTCTTCAGGTCTGTAATAATGACAAATCTTAAGAAGAATCGACGTTAGGGATCTGGAGAACTACTGTATTTCAGAATGGCGTTATAAGTCCGTAGACTGAGTGCACATTGGCACAGCTGCCGTTTTGCAATCGCATAATATACTTTGCAACAAATGTTGCGACAAAATACAGTTGTTGGCACTACGTTCCTACAGTGTTTTGTTACTATCATCGGTTGGTTACAAAATTTACTTAGCGAGAGGGAAGGGAGGGGGAGAAACACAAAAACAGACGTACGGCACCGCTAGTGCATCTCTCTTACGTCTAGGAAAATAAGCTAATATCTATGAATTTCTGTGCTTTCAAAGAAAATTTTCAGGGAAAATTTTCAGGGAAAATTTTAGATTTTAGTTTTTACTATTCATCTCATGAAATCACTCGTAAACACATTGACTTTTTTAAGAGAAATACATTCCACATAATGTAGTAATTGGCTGCTTTTACTTCTTCAATTTAAGAGACTACTGGTCAGTACAGACTTAATTTACGTGCGTTGCAAACGTGGCTCTTGTAAAGTTACACGAAATTAATTTTACAAGGAATATTTTTGTCTTCAGTACAGACAATAAAGTCGTGTACTTCGTGGTGTGTGGCTGCCTACTTTCGGAGCAGTATCGTTCAGTCCACGAACATATTGACTTTAATAGCACTTTCAAAAATGAATTGTAGAATTTATTTCGGGAATTTTACCATACCAGGACATATAAATGATGATAACGTGTGTTTGTAGAAGGTTTTCCCATGCATTAATACCGCGATTCCTACAACTGTCTCTGAAAACGTGAAATGTGGGTGAAAAGTACCAAACATGTTTGGGATTATTACTTACACACAGCTACCGACAGCAGCGTTCGGGAACGTTTGGGTTTCCTCGGAAACACGCGAGTGCAGCAGGGAACATGATTGGTGCTTTCGTCGATCGTCGCATGTCTTATATCCGCTGTGCGAAATGATATGTTAACCACTTTATCTGGTGTTTGTGGTGTTTTAGAAGAAAGAAGAAGTAGTGGTTATTTCCATCAAATTCCGGATGCCTTGTAGGTAAGTTACTAATAATTTATACATTTACTCTTAACATAATATTTCTCACATCTTTCTAGTCTTAGAAATGCTTAATGCATGTTAGAATGTAGGAACACGTGGCTTAAAAGTATCAGTTTATATCTGTTTAGGTGTTGTAATATTGCGAGCCAATGCGAGGTTTTACATTTTGATACACACAATTTAGGAAGCAAATACTTGTCACCACAGACATATATTACTACTCAAAGTTAGAAATTTATCATTTCAAAAGTTATGCATTTGATTTATTTTCAGAGTACATAATTACGAAACAAGATAATACCAGTGAGAAATACAAGTCTGCGCGAACAAAAATGTGGTTAAATGAGAGTGACGTGAGTTTTGTTTGTGATGAAACTGTACGTCTGAAATTAAAGTTAATATATTGAGACAACAGCTATATGTTTGTTGAGTTTAAGGGGATAATACAAAATACGCCAAAATAGTTAACTTTTGTAATACATATGACTATGGTAAACACAAGTGAAGCTAAATTCACACATTGCTTAGCATGTCCGTGCAAGTTTTATCGAGTACACTCCCAAAGTGTATGTTACTGTGGTTGGAAAAGCAACTGTTTACGAAACTATTTAGAGGTAGAAACAAAATTACAACTGCATGGCGTCTAGCGTGGTAACTAACTTTGTAATTTTTCCACAGATGGTACTTCGTCAAGATGGCCACCTTTTTAATGCTTACGCAGTAGGCGCCAAATTCAGGCGTTCGACCTCAGTACAGCATCTTACAGCAAAACACTAATTTACTAATAAAAAACCCTCAGCAACTGTTTAAAAAAATTTAAAAGTGATGCTTCATGTGTATTGACTTACATTTAAAAATAGAGTTACACCTGTAGTGTTAAAATAAATTTACTTACATTTTTACACTGATGTCAGTTATTCGTATGTATTACAGTGAGGAGTGAGCAGAAATTTGTTCATTGATAAAAATCTATTTCTGCACTTTATGTTAAAGCTAGCGCACAGATACGGTATTGCTGGCCAGAGTAATTTAATTAAATAAGTCTCTCAGCAGCATACGCCTTGGCTATTTCAGATTAATGCAAGCCGAATCTTTCCAGGCAATTGTATTTATTATGCTCTTTTATGGAAATAAAAACCACAGCTTTCAGGCATCAGATTGATACAATTTTACTAAGCAACGTGCATCAGTGTATCAGGTTTTTTCAGTATCTGACCATTGCTTAGTGACAGTATAAAGTTGTCACATTTCCAAAAGTGTCATTTAGTGTATACCTTTTTTAGTATCATTCTTAAATATAACCCATTTTATGATCGTACATAATGCACAGGCTATAAAATTTGTAAGTTTTACAGCTAACCTTGGAATTTTTTTATGCATAAACTTGTTTCTCATTATGTAAACTTAATTTGTTGTATTAAATATTTTGTTATGTCAGATTTTNTTTTTTTATGCATAAACTTGTTTCTCATTATGTAAACTTAATTTGTTGTATTAAATATTTTGTTATGTCAGATTTTAGAATTTCTAAATATCTAGCTTCCTTTCAATACTGTTTTGCTTAATAATATTTCCTTTTTGTACCAAAACATATTTAAAAATCTCAAATATTTTCCATTAAAATATGCAAATGATTCTTTGTCATATATTTGTGCTACATACACAAAGTTTTTACTTCTTTAAATATGCAATAATTATTTTTAATGCCAAAGTTTTAAGATCTTCAATATATATATATATATATATATATATATGTTTTAACTATNCGAGTTACGAAGGCCTGTTGCTACATTTTTAATTCTTCATAGCCGCTAAAAAGCTTTATATATATATAATGATTTTTGGTGCTGAAACCGAATCTGGCATTAGATTTTTTGTATCACCCACAGTTCTCTCACAATATACATTTGTATTTAAAAATGCGATGTATGCGATAGTATTAAAAAAATACATTACATACATTTTAAGTGTTTATTTTTTGGTATTTCCTTTCACACTTTTCTTTGAAGCTTCTTATGTAGCATTTCCTACGATGTGATGCATTCTGTTGTTCTCGGTGAAGTGACCAGCAGTAATCACCCATCATGCTGACATTCCACCGTCCCTGGTAACGTTTCTTCATCACTTTGATGTCCTGGTGGAACCGCCATCTCTGCTCTTCACTCACATCACCCAAGTTGTCAGGGAAAAAGTCAAGATGGCTGCGTAAGAAGTGGACTTTAATGCTNTCTGCTCTTCACTCACATCACCCAAGTTGTCAGGGAAAAAGTCAAGATGGCTGCGTAAGAAGTGGACTTTAATGCTGCTTAGGCATCCCAGATTTTTGAACTTGTCTATCATATTAACTTCGGTAAGCTCATATTTTGGGGTCTTTATCATTGCCCAAAAATTTAGTCACAACTTACTTAAATGATATCCAAGCCTCCTTTTACTTTGTAGTAATTTTTGCTTCAAAGTAGAAATCGAACATCATTTTACGAATGTCAGGCCCAACGAAAACCCCTTCTTTCAGCTTGGCTCGTGATAAATGAGGAAACTGTTCACACAAATACTTGAAACATTCACCATCTTTAGGCAAGGCTTTTACAAACTGTTTCATTAAACCTTATTTAATATGAAGANCAAATACTTGAAACATTCACCATCTTTAGGCAAGGCTTTTACAAACTGTTTCATTAAACCTTATTTAATATGAAGAGGCGGTAGAAGATTTATTTTGGATCTATTAAAGTTTTATGCAAAATTTTCTTCTTTCCATGTGTTAAGGTTTTCTTGGAGGCCAATGTTTTGTGAACCAGTGTCGATCCCTTGCTCTGCTGTCCCGCTCATATATAAAATATGGAAATTTAGTAAATCCCTTTTGTTGGCCTAGGAGCATGCAAACAACTGTCAAATCTCCACACATCATGCAATCGTGAGCAGGATAGTTAATTTCATTAAAAATAATATCTAGATTTTCGTAAGATTCCTTCATATGGGCTGAATGAGCCACAAGAAGTCAATCGTAAGTATAACCATTGTGTAAAAGAACAGCTTTTAAGCTATTTTTGTATGAGTCTATAAAAAGCCTCCATTCTTTATTGTTGTACTTACTTCCAAATTCATTCATTAGACCACCAAAATCATGGCAGTACACCAAATCTTGTTCTTAATTAAAAAAACTTAGCGAACTGTTGATCTCTTGTTCTATATTGATAAATATATGTGCTCCAGGTGCCAACAAATGTTTTTCTTTTAGCCTAGAGCCAAGCAATTCAACTTTCTCTTTAGTCAAACCCAAATATCTTACCAAGTGATTTAATTCAGCCTGTGTAAACAACAGAGGTTCTAAGTTTTCTGGAGAATATTGGAACTCATCATCATCATCCGGTTTACCTTCATCAGATTCAGTTCCACTGGACTGATAAAGTAAAACGTCATCAATAGCCTGTGGTGGCTCAGGGACAGAAGTACCGGACCATGACCGACTGGCCAAATAGCTGAAGCAATATTTGGGTAGACAATTACTTTCTTATATTTGGAGTTATATCCAGGAACATCAATGCTACAAAAATAAAAATTGTCTGAATGATATATGGTTCTCTCCATATCATGGGTACTGCAAATCTAAAAGCTCTCTTTTCTTTTTTTGACCATTTTCTAAGGTCATCAACACAAACACAGCATACCTTGTGTGGAGTCAAAGGTTTTTCTTGATCACCGAGTTTCATTCCAAAATATACCAAGTACACTTTTTTTAAAAAAACTCTGTGATGCTTCTTTGATGTTTTTTAATTACAATTTCACCCCATATATATATAAAACGTTTAGGAAATTTTTTTACAACCACGTTTAGCCATACTTAGGACAAATGGGTAAAAAGCTGAAAAGTGAGGTTGTGTTAACTGACAGAAAACAAACAGTTGTACCACCACCGCCAACCTAATTTCATTTAGATTTACTGTATGTTTTACTATATTGATAATATACATGAGTATATAAAAATGTATATAAATGTATATAAAAATACATAAATTAAGTATATAAAAATGCACAAATATTAGATAAAAAAGGAATTTCCCTCATTTCGTATATTCAAATGTCAAGAAATGTGGGTTGTTATGACATTTTTATTATTATTTTCGGACTCAGTACACCAAAAAATACAAGAATCCAGCAAAATCATAAAAAAAAATTTTTTTTATCGTTGGCCAGTGTATTTTTCTAATAAATTTACAATTTTACTTGATGGACGAATAAATAGNAAAAAAATTTTTTTTATCGTTGGCCAGTGTATTTTTCTAATAAATTTACAATTTTACTTGATGGACGAATAAATAGAGTGGAGTGGAGAGATTTGGACAGCTTAACATTGAGGCTTTAGAGTCTATAAGGGTGAAACGATGTATGGTGTCGTGCCGTAATGAAGGGGTGTGGGGAATGGGATATCCCGAAAAAACCCTCTGACCAGCAGCATCGTCTGGTACAACTACCATATGCGAAAATCCGGGAGTGACCCTGTCAGGAATCAAACTTGGTTCGCATTGGTTGGAGGTAAGTAGTCTAACCACTACACCATCGTGGCCCCTGCATGAAAGAAGTGATCAGGCCCATGGNCGCATTGGTTGGAGGTAAGTAGTCTAACCACTACACCATCGTGGCCCCTGCATGAAAGAAGTGATCAGGCCCATGGTAGTGTTAATTCTACATATGGTGTAAGAATACGCAATGTGCATACAAGTAGATCTTAAACAAGGCTTTCAAAAAGTGCTCAGTTTACNCTACATATGGTGTAAGAATACGCAATGTGCATACAAGTAGATCTTAAACAAGGCTTTCAAAAAGTGCTCAGTTTACAGTCAACAGCCTATGTAGGCTGTGTTTACAAGAGTTCTGAAATTAAGGCCAATGTGTATTTTTACACTGACGTCATGCATCAATATAGTGACATTAAATACATACACAATGATACATTGCACGACTATATTTATTATGTGNCACTGACGTCATGCATCAATATAGTGACATTAAATACATACACAATGATACATTGCACGACTATATTTATTATGTGGAAATTATTATTACATTCATAAATGAGTGTTGAAACAAAGAAAAGTCACTAAGGGAGGAATTCATAGTTGAAGGTTTGTTTGGCAAATAAGTCATATTTCATGAAGTAATACTTCTTCGTTAAACATTACTTATTTGAGCAATGAATTCATAAACAGCTTCTTCATTAAGTAATTCTTTCTTATATAAGTATTACTTGTTTGAGGCAAGCTTTACTTCATGAAGTAGCCAAATAAGTATCTTTATAAATTCAGTATCATATTACATAGTTAAAATTACCTTTTTATTTACAGTAGTCACCCATACGAAATAGACTTTTACGTTAGTATGATATATTTTTAATATTTCACTCGTATTTTGAATAATTGTATTTTGTTTTATCGCATATTTGAGATTAAAGTATTTGTGTGTGCAATAAATACATATTTATTTTATCTGTAATGTAATAATTTTTTTGGACATTTGTTAGCTGCGGTAAAAAAAAAAACTTTCTTGTCGTGCACACTAGATGCATATAAAAAATTATAACGTCTATGTTCTTTTTAAGGACATATAAAATAATTTAAAGCCTATGATTCCTTGTTGTAATACATTACTAGCCATTTCCGTCCATGGCCAATATTTGCCGTTCCACGAACGACGTTATCGATCATAAAAGTGTTTACTCACATCTCATGCTACTGTCCAGCCAACATAACCTTTGTTTCAGAACTCATATTGCAACCACGTTTGATCATAACCTAGCTAGTTTTAGCACGATTTTGTTGATAGTTTTTGTAATAGAAATTATTCAGTGACCATGTACTGTGAAATGAAATTTATGTTGTTATTTTCTAATTACACTTTTGTCAAAATCAGAGCTAAACTTTTACCAAAATCTCATTGGGTGTAAAAATTGGTTCGCTTCAGTGTAATGAATGTTTCATCATAATAATTATGTCAGTTTTCATGAAGATGTTTAATTACCTTGTTGTATTCGAATACGAAACGATGTTTTTTTTTGTTGAATTTGAATGTGCAACGTTTTAATATAAAAATGTTTGGCGGTTTTTCATGTTAAGCACATAAACGTGGGATTGTATTACAAAATAAAATTCTGAGAATCTTGTCAGCGTCAGTATCGATCGTGAAAGTGCTCGCTCGCATCTCATTTGACTGTCAAATACCGTATTTGCTACCGTCCATCAGANTGACTGTCAAATACCGTATTTGCTACCGTCCATCAGACATGACCTCTTTCAGTGCTCGTTCGGCAAATACGTTCGATCATAACCTAACTGTTTTGCGCACATTCTGTTCGTGTTTATGTAATAAAAATAACGCAGTGGTCCTGTTTTGAGTACTAAAATTTATGTTGTGATTTTTTAACTAGCCTTTTATTAGCATCAAAGCTAAAATGTTGCCAAAATATTCGTTAGGTATAAATATCGGTTTGCCATAATACTGATTTCATCATAATGATGAATACATATTTCCGTTTTTCGTGGTGAGTTTTAATTTGCGATTGTCTTTGTTGGAAAACCAATGGCTGTTTTCCTGCAAAATCTGAATGTGTGAAGTTTTCATTAATAAATGTTAGGTGGTTTTCTTGTTATACACATTAACCTGCTATTATATGACAAATAAACATTCAAAATGATTTGATGCTCATAAATATATATCGTAAGGTTATTATTATACAAATTGTTAAAAATCGTCCTTGTATCCAAAATCCATCATATACAAAGGATAAGAAAAGAGGATATGTTTCCACATCAAAGTGCAGGATATTAATTTTCCCATTTGTCCCACGAAGGCCTATATTTAAAAAAAGTGAAGATTTATTGATTGATAAATATATGCATACATGGTACGTCCAATAATATATAAAATATGTATCCAACGATGAGAGAACGTTGGAACTTTTCTTAATGATATTTTACTTCATGCGTCTCCCACTGAGCCTACGCATATATGTGTGAAGAAATTAAGTTAGTGAACTTAAAAATAAATTTGGCATTAAATATGCTGGTATGTGTGTTTATCTCTAAGTATTTTGCACCGTGTATTGAGTGTGTTTTGTAGTCATCGTGAACCAAAAACGAGCATCTGAATTAATTGCTTTGAAAATGGGCGCCCAACTGAAGGCTTCAGTAAAGGTTATAAGTAATAATATCGTTGTATTTTATAAATTGTATATTAAAATAGCTATTAATAAGGCAGTTATTTGATTGTGAATCCAGTTAAACTTAGCTAAGAAAAATACGTACTTGAGGAACAAAAGAGGCGTAAAACGATTCATACATATGTTGTTGTTTATTTATATTTATATAGTGCTATTTAATCAATGGACTTCACGTCTTAAGCTATTTTGAAGCAACTTGTTTTACATTTATTTATATTTAAATTTGTACGTTTCTTTTTTTTTAGTGTATTCATTTGTTTATATTTTTTAATTATTGGTAGAGACATGAAATATTCGCGAGTTCATTGACCTGCAGGCTAGAATCGAGACCCTTGTGTACAAATACGCCGATACCAACTGCACATTGGTTGTCTGCTGTCACAGTGCAAGGCCACAATTGGNGAGACCCTTGTGTACAAATACGCCGATACCAACTGCACATTGGTTGTCTGCTGTCACAGTGCAAGGCCACAATTGGACGTCGTTCTCCAGGAGGTGTAAAACACCGTGCGTACCAGTGGCTGAAGTTATATAAACGCACGTGTTTCGAATTCTAACTTGTCACGAACTGAATCCGCAAATTATTCACGTGTCTAGCAATCAGTCAACCTCTGTAATGCACCCGCAGATGCTCGTGGCCCACACGGTGCCTCTTGCAGTTGGCCACATCTGGGCCACTTTTCAGATAATGTCCATGTCGCAAAATGCAGTCCGCCCACAAGCGGCCCGCTTCTGCGTAATCAACTGTACACCAAAAACACCAGCACCATAAGTAGGCCATGTGTGGCAGCAATGGCTATCCGCCTCTAGCCTGCCGTAAGTAAACCACGTGTCATCAGCCAACTGTTGGCATGCACTTGTGGCTCTGCTACTGGCCACTTGTGGCCCACGATGAAGCAGCTTGCCAGCCGCCCAAATCTCTCCACTCCACTTCATTCGAAGAAGAATGTTTGTTTACATTGTTGTCGTTGAATAATGGCCACCAAATTAGTGGTCCGGTTCGTCCTATTAGGTGACCGCACCCTGCATTAAGGGCCCCGCCTGTCTGGTGCTTGTACTGCGGTGCAGAGTGCTTGAAATCCAGTTTTTCAACAAAGCTATTAGACTTGCGTCCAGTGTGCTGAACTACGAAAAGAGCACGGACTTCAGACTGTCGATTACTTTCAAGAAGTCACGCGCATTTGAAACATAATTTTAGAGCACTACGGCATAGCTAAAAACGGCTTTTTCGAAGCGCCGTGTCTGATAATATACGGCTTATATACACACAGAAGTACTCTATGGACATGTGCTGAACCTTGCTATAGACGTTTCACCAATAAAATGATAGGGACACATCTTAAAGTGTCATAGGTAGAACCAGTGACTTTTCGCGTAAAAATCGGAGCACACAGTAGACTTCAATATTATATACACACACCTCAGATGTTGTTATACAACTATTGGCTGCTGGTTCCGTGTCCGTCTTTGACCAAGCCACTCAGGACCAAGTAACTNCTCAGATGTTGTTATACAACTATTGGCTGCTGGTTCCGTGTCCGTCTTTGACCAAGCCACTCAGGACCAAGTAACTACGACACTGAACCTTCGTGATTCGTGCGCAAACGGTTAACACGGACCAGAACATTTTTTAGCCAATCAAAGGAGCTGGACGACCCTACAGTGCTTTGGACTGTATCTTGTCTCGAAATCNAAAGTGGTTTGGACTGTATCTTGTCTCGAAATCTTTTCGCGAAATATCATTCCCCCTAGCCATAGGTACACGCAAAACGACGAGAACACTGCAAGCCAGTTCAGAACCCTGCGCGTAGCGGCGATGGCGCACTTGCAGCGTGTGCCATTGTAGTCCTTACAGCCCTTGCGCTTCTCGGCCTCAAAAGAGGAAAAATCTCTTGGCAGGCTGGTCCCTTAAGGGAAATACCATGTCCATAAGGGACAACTTAATTTTTTTTCGCCGCTCGTAGTTACCACCGAGTGCCGCTGAATATGCCCACTGACCCTGGCATCTGGGGGGAGTGATCTAACTCGCTGATGAACCCCGGTAGCAGCGCCTCTGCACCAACCGCAGCGGCGATCAACTCCTTAAAAGCCGATGCTGATCTATTTCGATCGAGTCGAGCGCGCGTGTCGCAATTGCAAGAAGGCGAGCACGCCGCAGCGGACGGCGTGTTGTAACGCCGTCGAGCAAGATGGCGCCGACCTTGAGCACTTGGCGATATCGCATGGCGCACCCGCCGCGGAGCGCGAGTAAACCAGCAAATAACGGCGATGTACAACCGCGCATCTCTTGCGACGCTTCTCCGGCACTGCGCAGGCGCGGACCGCCAGCCCGCTGGTTTATACGTCGCTGTCGGATAATAAATGTAGCCAGTATTAATAGCGATGGCTTACCAGTTAGAATAGAAAGTTAGTAAAAAAAAAAAAAAAAAAAAAAAGACAACGTATACTAATGCTGTTTGCTACCGCACGACACATGTAATCACCAAATAATGGGTCATACATATGAAAAAAAAGTGTTAAATATAAATTATATTTTCAATACATNGGTGGTCTTTCGAGTGCATTTGTGATTGTCTTTATATAAATACCGGGCAACAATCGTCTTTATGTACGAAAGTGGAATGAAAATGGCCAACGTATTGGGGTTTATTCTACAAATACGTCTTATAGAAAAGAAAACCTTTTGGAATGCCCTAACCATGAAAAGTATTATATTCTGTCATATTATCGCACAAATAAATTATGTCTGGAATAAATTAAAAGAGTCTATTTTATAATTCGCTTCTGTGACGGATTCGGCCAAAGGACGGTGCTGCTATCTAGTAATGCTTGTAATGAACTAATACCACCTGAAATCTTGTATCCATGGAAATAAGTAATTTTGNATACATATAAAGACACTTTCCACTTAGCGATCTTTACGAGGTGAAAAGGTATTCCGGAACTCAATATCTCTCCTTGATGGTCTTTCGAGTGCATTTGTGACTGTCTTTATATAAATACCGGGCAACAATCGTCTTTATGTACGAAAGTGGAATGAAAATGGCCAACGTATTGGGGTTTATTCTACAAATACGTCTTATAGAAAAGAAAACCTTTTGGAATGCCCTAAACATGAAAAGTATTATATTCTGTCATATTATCGCACAAATAAATGATTCTGGAATAAATTAAAAGAGTATATTTTATAATTCGCTTCTGTGACGGATTCGGCCAAAGGACAGTGCTGCTATCTAGTAATGCTTGTAATGAACTAATACCACCTGAAATCTTGTATCCATGGAAATAAGTAATTTTGNAGTGCTGCTATCTAGTAATGCTTGTAATGAACTAATACCACCTGAAATCTTGTATCCATGGAAATAAGTAATTTTGTTTCAGAAGTATTATTCGAAATGTATTAATAAATTAATTTCGCTTACAGTTAAAGTTTCACTATAAAAACATTGTGACACAATGCATTCTGTAATAATGGGAAAATTATAATTCCACAAGGAGATCGTTGATTTCAGAACACAGCCCGCTGCGTTGCCAAACGTACATCTTTGCACAAAGATATCAATAAAGATATGGCTTAAAGAATACCACATAAAGACCGTAAAGGGTAACCATCTCTATGGCCCTCTTTGTGATAGAGACGATCACGTTCTCTGTATTTAGGCAAGCTCATGATAGAGAATAGGGCACCTGGGCGTGTGATGGGCAATTATGCAGAAGCGGAATGGCTAGGCGGTTCCTGTGATGTGCGCGTACCCGTTCTCTGATTGGCTGCACGAGGTTCTGGAAACGGGTCTCGAGTCCGATTGGCTACTGCGTACTGCAAGATTCCTTCCCCCTGTTGATTGAAGTGCCGGTTGGCGAGTATACTGAGATAAAGGTTTTTGTTCAATCAAACATAGTTTGTTTGTTGCAATTAAATTTATTTTTTGTACAGGTGCAATGAAATATTCTGTTGTTGAAAGCTAATTATTTTGTTATTATTTCTTAGTTGCCCCAAACTAAGATTTGGTTGGTTCATTTACAGATACCTTTGGCTCTACAAACATAAAAGAGTTTGTAATAATAAAAAAAAACTAACGCTGGACAGAGATTCAAACCTAGATCAGCTTCATTCGAGCGCGATGCCTTAGCAACCTCAGCTAAAGTGATCACTGACGAAATCGAGTTGTTTTTTACTATATAAATTCAAGAATACTGGAAGTGTGCAAACACATATTGCAAGTTTTAAAGCACAACTTTTTGGTTTCCTTTTAAACTTGTTTTATTAGAGTGGCAATTCTATTATTAAGCGTCAATAAATGCACTAACAAAAAACCGTTACTATCCCAATTGTCACAAAAAATACAAACACTCTCTCGAGCTATATTTTCGAACGTAGGCAATCAATTGAGACGTCAAATAATTTTTGGCGTCTCAATTTTGTTTACAGTTCAATTTATTTTGGACCATCACGGGGCTTTAGTTAATTGAAGCGTGTATTTTGATTGACGATAAAAATTAGTTTTATGGATTTTCAAGTTTTGTTTACTAAACGAAATATTTTGTTGGGGAAACTAAATAAATTTTTTCCCCTTTACAAATAAATATTTTTGACTTTTCTCTCAGTGTAAACATATTAATTCGTCGACGAATTGTAACGATATGTTTGCATACACTAAACATTTGTTTTATTTACTGAAATAACAAAATATTTGTTTAGCTCAAACGAAGTTGTTTTAAATAAATTATTTGATTTTGTGAACAAAGGTAACTAATTTGCAGTAACTGAGGCTTGGTTGAAACAAACGCCGCGCAAACAAATATATTTTGTATACTGAAGCAGTTCTTTTACCCAGTGTAGGTTACCAGGCGTTGATTGTCGAACGGCATTCCGATATGTTGCTGGCTGGTGACGCCATTTTGAGGAGGTGTGCTGGATGAGTTCACGGAATAAGCGGCATTTGTATGTTTTCTAAAAATGTGTTTTGTAAAGATGCACTTTTTAAGCTGTAGATTTATAGACAATTCACAGTTACTTCCAACTTTTATGAAGCCCTGCTAAAGTTATACTTCTAGTATATTCCTCTGCTACTTGCAAATAAAGCTTAACAGTGTGTAGAAAATTACGCTCAAGGGACAGCGCTCTGCGTTCATGCGTACTCAGTGTAATATAATAAACTAATGAGTTGGGGCAGTGATATTTCGCGAAGAGATTTCAAGACAAGATACAGTCCAAAGCACTGTAGGGTCGTCCAGCTTCTTTGATTGGCTATAAAATGTCCTGGTCGGTGTTAACCGTTTGGGCACGAATCACGAAGGTTCAGTGTCGGAGTTACTCGGTCCTGAGTGGCTTGGTCAAAGACCCTGTGCCGTGGTCGTCGGTTACCTCCATATTGTTGTCGACCCGTGTGTATATAGTATTTAAGTCTACTGTGTGCTCCGATTTTTACGCGAAAAGTCACTGGCCCTACTAATGAGTTTGTGAACTGCAAATATCGTGTGAACTGTAGCTTTGTTTTTTTTTTTTGTTTTTTTTTAAAGGAATTCTTTGGAAACCAATTTCGAAACATTACGTTTGCAACATTACAAATAATTTGAAGTAAACATCACAAAACATACTGTGGAATCTTAGAAATGGGTAACAACACCGTGCCATTCCATGCAAACCCTCTTAACCCCTTAACAACGATATCCCAAGTGTACTCGTTCACGTTTGACATGCTTCAAAACAGGTTAAATCAAGGTCGATACCGTGCAAGTCCAAATGCTACCACCAATAGGGACAGCGTATTTGCGCGGCCAATGAAATTGGTTGCTGCTGACACACACACACACACACAATTATTTAATTTGTCACTTATTTTGCGACGGACATACTGAAACACTTTCTACAGGTTCCAAAACGTCAGTTGTTACAATAAATTCGCAAGTACTGTCCAAACCAAAAACTTGTTTTGCAACACCTAAAACGAAAAAAATAATGTGTACCTGTAAGTATTCTTTAAAACGCGATATAACATGGCCCGAGAAGCAAGGTGTATCTTTTTACAAAATAATGCATAAAGTTGACGGGTAGAGAATTGTGTAAATAAAAAATCCATTTCATTCACGATAGACGCAGAGAAGGAAGTTTACGGTCGCACAATTCTCGGGGACTACCCCCATACATTTTCGAACTGAATGTGTATGAGGTAGCATGAGCTAAATAACTAGTTAACGAAATAAACGTAGCTGGTGACTTGTCACTTAGAACGTCCATGGAGCTTACAGAATCTGCTATCCTGCGGCCATAATACGGCTTTGCAACAACACAGGAAAAAATGTCTGTGCTTTTGACAAGGAAATTTTGGGAACCCAGTTGCCAGATGTTTTCTTGTTACTCTGCAGCTTACATATTGCATATTTACAACACATTATTTTAGAAAATATTAAAAATTGTTTATATAGCTCAATGTTTGTAATAAACTTGAAACCTACAACCCTTTCTTGTTAAAATTCAACATTATTTTTAAACATTTCAAACTAAGATTTTGTGAAATTTACTCTTATTGATTTGTAGCATTACCAAAATATCTTTAGCATATAGTTTCCAAACAACCCATTCTACAAATATAACAAAGGTTTTACAGTGCATATTAAAAAATCTTCCTTCTATATGAAAACATCAGTATAGGAGCCGATGGTAGTGACAGAAACATTGGGTGTATTAACAATGGGTTCAGCAGCTGACAGCGCAGTTAATGCTCTGGAGAGTAGTCCGTTACAACAATGTTGCCTCTCTGTAAGGTAGCACGTCACTTGGCCTAAAAGTCACTTGGCTTTAAAATCACTTGGCCTAAATGTCACTTGGCCTAAAAGTCACTTGGCTTTAAAATCACTTGGCCTAAATGTCACTTGGCCTAAAAGTCACTTGGTTTTAAAATCACTTGGCCTAAATGTCACTTGGCCTAAAAGTCACTTGGCTTTAAAATCACTTGGCCTAAATGTCACTTGGCCTAAAATGCACCTGCTTAAATTTTACTGATTATTAGATTTTGCTCGTTTCTGGTAGGTTGTTATGATAGCTTTTCTGGTAGGTTGTTATGATAGCTTTTCTGGTAGGTTCTAGTTATTAAAAAATACATTGAGCAGCAGCGACAATNTTTTCTGGTAGGTTGTTATGATAGCTTTTCTGGTAGGTTCTAGTTATTAAAAAATACATTGAGCAGCAGCGACAATATATATAGCTTTGACAGTTCTGAAAACATCGGCACCTTGATTATTTCCCGTCACAGAAGAGGAACAAAAGTTTTAGTAATAAAAAACATTAGTTTAATATTGTATTTACATGGTATAAATATTTATTTTAATATAATACATAAAATTTTTTTTCCTTATTGGACTTGCATTCAAAGTCTCCGGAAGGAGCCTAACTGGCTAATATTGCAAAACGCTTTAAACTATAGTAAAGTATCGTAATGTAGCCTTCATGGTTAGATTAGGAATTCACTTTAATTTATAATTTGTTTTCAGCCTACTTTTCAAAGTAAAGTAATGATTATTAGATCACTTTCCTGTCTGTGTTTCTATGTGAACGTGTGTGTGTGTCTGTGCGCGTGTGTGCCTTTCCCCCTAAAAACGCAAAAACGCACAAACAGAATCTCACCAAACTCGATACACATATTATATCAACTTAATAAGGGCATTCTGACTTAAGTTTTTATGCCATAGTTCGGGAAACAATTAACCGATTCCTACCTAATTTAGCGAACAAGTGGTACTGCGGGAGTTGATATAAACTGATATGTTTTAAGTGGGTAAGGCACTCATTTTCAAAATGGCCCAATATATAATTTTAGCTTAGTATGCAATAGTGTGAAAACCATGTAATAAAATCCAACTTAATTTTTTATGCTGGTAGTATACATTACACCCATCAAATGTGTACATAGAAAGTCTAGTTTGTCCGTCATCTTACATGATATCACATAACATTTAAAGTTTTAATGTAATATCTGCTGTAAAAACTAACATATTCCAAATTCAACAAAAATGCAGCACTTCAGCAGGTCATGTAAATTGATATGTTTAGAGTAGGTCAGATACTTATTTTCAAAATAACGGCCATAAGTCATTTTAAGTCAGTAAGTTATAATTACCAAACTATAAAATAAATATCAACTTAACTTTATATGCTGGTAGTATATATTATAACCATTAAATTTGTCTATACAGAGCCTTATTTCTCCGCCATTTTGTAAGATAGCCCCACATAAAACAATAAGGTTTTAATGTCATATCTTAGGAAACAACCGATTATCATCACATTTGGCGAATAAATTGTATTGTGAAAGGCCTTATTAATTTGATGTTTTATGTTTGCCAGACACTTTTTTTCGAATTGCGGCTAAAGTAACGCTTTAGCTTAATGTGCCATATCTACTAATCGATGTAACCCATTTAAACTTAACTTTGCTTACAGTGTCAATGACAACCATCGAATGTGCTTATACATAAAATTCACGTCCTACATTTTTGAAACAAGAAGTTACTGATAACTACTGAGCCTACTTTCCCCTACATGGGTGCAGATAATGTTTACTGAAATACTTTAAAGCTCGGATGGAAAGTAGGCGTTGACGTCCCATTGAAATAAATATCATTAGAGATGAAACCAGAAACATGTGAAACGGTACCAAGGAAATTAAAATACACGATTAGAACTTACCAACGATTAGAATTCAGAAAAACTCATAAAATTAAGCTAGCGCACAGTTAACTGCATCACGAGGTAGGATTCGGAACATCAGTTCTGGATGTAGGCCTAATCAGTCTAATGTTTAGAATGATAGGGTACACTAAGTTAAAATATTTACATGGCCATAATTTTTAATGTAAGCGTATAAGCCACTAAAAACACATACGTTTACATTGCCGACCATAAAGCCACCTGTGTAAAAAATTTGGTAGAAATCAGTTGAATGGTCTCCAAGATATGGCATAAAACATCAATTTTTCATGTGACAATCTTCATAAATTGAGGACAAAAAGTTTACGTACTATAAGAATTGACGATTGTCATAGATACACTATACAAAGTTAAATGTAAATCTATTACATAGTTTCGTAGACAAAGCACACTAAGCTAAAATGTTTGTATAGGCACCATTTGGAAAATAAGAGACTTACACAATTAAACACATAAATTAATATCGCCTACAACACTACAACTTTTTCACCAAATTTTAAAGAAATCGGATGGTTTCCCGAGATACGACATAATTAGGGGCAGTGATATTTCGCGAAAAGATTTCGAGACAAGATACAGTCCAAAGCACCGTAGGACCGTCCAGCTTCTTTCATTGGCTAAAAAATGTTCTGGCCCGTATTAATCGTATGCGCACGAATCACGAAGGTTCACTGTCGGAGTTACTTAGTCCTGAGTGGCTTGGTCAAAGACGGACACGACACCAGCAGCCAATGGAGGTGTAACAACAGCTAAGGCGTGTATATAGTATTGAAGTATACTGTGTGCTCCGATTTTTACGTGAAAAGTCTTAGACATAATAATTGTATTATTTAATGTGCGGCTGTCTTACAAAATAGCGGAGAAATAAGGCTTTGTATAGAAAATTTTGATGGATAAAATTGACACTGTCAGAATTCAAGTTAAGTTGAAATTTGGTTTGTAGTTTCGTAGATATTACAAATTCTGAGCTAAAATTCTATATAGCCGCCCTTTTGAAAAAGAAGTGTCTGACATACCTTAAACATACCAGTTACCATAATGTACTGCTGTACTACCTGTTTGCTATATTTGGTAGGAATCGGTAAATTGTTTCCCGAGATATGACAAAAATTCTATTTATTACTTTGGTACTATTATAAAAAATGAAGGACAAAAGAGGATTTGTGTAGACACATTTTATGTTTGTTATATACACTCCCAGTATACAAAATTTAATTTGAAAAGATTACATGGTTTCGAAGATAGCTAGATAACCGCCATTGAAAATAAGTGTCTGATATACTTGAAACATATTTTAACATATCAACTGCAGTAGTACTACTTGTTTGCCAATTTTGTTAGGAATCTGTTCATTGTTTCCCGAGATGTTATAAAAGAACTATATAAATTTATTTACCGCTATCTTTCAAAATGGGAAACAAAAGTTGCTGTTTTTTGGCTTATGTCATGCTTGTAATAGACACTGTCAGCGTACAAACTTTGGTTGAAATTGTATGTTGAAATTGTAACCAGTATGGTAGTTATACCAAATAAACCTAAAATATTGATATTGCCACCATTTTATAAAATAAGTGCCTTATCAAGTTTAATTACTTACATTTATCTCGCCTACATAACATTCATGCTGAATTTCGTGAAAATTGGTTGAGTAGTTTTCGATATATAACAAAAATGCTTTATTGTTCCAAGGGGCGCTATCTTTCAAAATGGCAGATGAACAACAATTTTCACATCTGAATTCAATGCTTATAACTTACGCTTTGAGAATACAAATTTTGGTTTAAACCGGTTGAATGGTTTCCAAGATATGAGATATCACCCTTAAATGAGCTTGGTTCGGTCGCCGCCCGCGTTTATTTGCAGGGAAATTAGTTCGAACTGCCGCGTGTGCTAACATGTGCTGGGACTGTAATGGAACTACAGGCCCGAGAGCCTGGGTAGGGAAGCCCACGATGAGAGGTCTTGCCGCATCCAGGGGGATGCGATTGCCAACAACGAGGACGCCAGGAACGCCTAGAACTTCAAGAATTATACGTTTATAAATTACAATCAGCTAAGTTCAAGAACTATTATAATAAGAAGCAAAAACTAAATTATTATTTTTTCTCTAGTTGAACATATTCTAAATTATTTTAACCACGGGAAACTTGAATTTAGAATCTTGAGCTTCAAACACTGAGCTAGTCTGGAGCAAAGAAATAAATCAATTAATTTATTTTTCTTGTAGTTAGAAATGTTCGATGCCAAGTCTAAAGTAAATGGAACACCTCAGTCCCGAGAGAGGCTACTGTTGCTGAGGAGACACATGAAACCTAGTCTGTAATTTGATTGCATTATTCGTGTCATTAATCATCTAATTACAAGAAAATTTTATATATTCCATATTTTTCTTGCAACGTCTCTGCTGAGTAATCATTTCAAGTATCAGTAGATATTTTCCTAGTGATATTTTGTGTTGTTCTGAATTTGAAATTGTGTTGTGCTATTGGTGAGTGTTCCTTTGTCACGCACTTAAGTTCTTTACATCTGTGTTACACGGTGTCTCCCCAGACGGGCCTAACTACATCCCTACACATCTCACGCGTAGTGTCCGAGAGACGCTACAGCACCGGAAAGAAAAATTTTTTTTTATTACATTTAGTTGTCAAATTTTAACTGCAGTTTACATAATGTATGCGGCTTATTGTATTATGACACATGTTATACTCCTATGAACAGTGCTTCGTACATAAATATATGAAGGAGAGGATTAGAAAGAGTGCGAATAGACATTCTCACCGTGGGGCTATTAGTTAAAATAAATTTAAAATATAAATATTCTAATACAGCAGCAGTTTCTGCTCTCAGTCTGCTCACGTTAACAAGCTTATACCTGAACCAAGTTTGCGTTTTACACTGGAAAAGTATTGTTACAAGACACCAGGGGCACATCTGAGTACGCAAGGAATGGAGTACTTGGTAAAAATAAAATAATTAATGCTATATTTAAACTATATATAATGGTATAAATATTCACACAGCTATTATTTGCAACATTAAACTACCTATCTCCACTATTACTCTTGTTATTTTCAGAGAGCACAGCATCTTGTGTGTGTAGTCAGGACTGAACGTAAATTTCAGGGGTTGATTCCTTGCAAGGTATAAAGCGGAAATGTATTTGGGCATTTTTCGATAGAGTGAAAATTGTGGCCACTAGCGCAACTGAAAATTTAATCACAAATTGCAATTCGTCATACATGTAGTGCGTGTGAAGGTGAAGGGGTCAAGTGAAGTGCTAACCCTAATTTCGGTGGAACTAGGGCGTTTTGCGCTTTATGATATTTGGTAACATGTACTATACTCTGGATGCATTTAGTGCTATTCAAGTCTACCGTAATACGCAAAGAAGCACATTTTAACTGCGATATAAACTGGCTTCAGTGGTATATGTCATGTAACGAATAATTGCGCAACTTTTTTTCCGAGGGTTATAATTTTTTTGAGCCCAAATAAAAATGCTTTACGAGTTAGCACGTCATTGTTTTCCAATTCTTGTTGTTATCTGATAATGTAGTTGTTTGTTTGCAGGACGATGTCATTTCCGAACCTTCGCCCACTGAAGGCGGTGAAGCACGAAGTAGATCACCGCATCCTTCTCACCGCATCCTTCTCCAGAGAGGCCATTGCCCAGCCGAAAACAAGAACGAACACCGGTGAATAGGAACGAAACTAACAAAAGGAATTGTGTAAGTGTGTATTAAAGTGCCAAGAAAAACTTATACCAATACAAAATAAAATATCTAATGGTTTTTGGAATTTTGCTAATTTTGATAAGCAAAACTCCTATCTGTTTGGCTAATAGAGGCGTACAATGTAAAAATGAGTAACGGATCAACGTCGCCTGAATCTTATCGCAGGCTAAAATCATCTTATAATAGGACTAACATTGATGTAAAACTGACTTGAGTATGTAGGAAAAAATTTCTGGATGTCCATGCCCTCCAAAACAACAGGAGACGAGTGAACAAAATTTTAACCCAAATCAATTTAGGAAACACGTCCAAAAACGATCAAAAGTGTAAACATGAGAATCATACAAACTGTATTTGTGATTAAACAATGAAAACTGTTCATGAACACATTAGAAGCATACCTGTATACGAAACGCACTACAGCCGCAGTCAGAATCCGAAACGAGTTTATTTTGATAGTGACTTAAATAGAACATAATTTTATTAAGACTATTTTCTGAAATACTGTGAAGACAGACATGTTGAACCTGTTACAGAAGACAAATACAGAAGAATATTTTGTTACAGCTACGACATTGGGTTGAAATTACCAAAGTATTATACTTGAAAGACGTGTAACACTCTCCAAATTGTATAACTATTCCAACAGCTAACGACAAAGAGAAAAAAAGGAAACAAACAAAAAAAAAAAAGTACATTTGAGAATTGCTAAGATCGAGAGAGACAAGCTTAAGGAATACACTGCCAAGACTACAGAAGAACCTGAGAACGTACACACCATCTCTATTGGCATGGAACAGACCATGCCTACACCGAAAGATTTGGACCTGTTATGTGAAGCATACATGACTGCAACATGGATGTGGGACACATGTTTCTGTGGGATGAAGGTGTTGCTAAAAGAGACAGCAATGAAATAGCTAGTTGTTTGTTCAAATGCGTTCGTAGCGTGGACATAAATGCTGGAAAACTGGTTATTTTTTCTGACAAGTGTGGAGCCTAAAAAAAAATTACAATTTCGTTAGACTTTACAAATATCTTATCTGTACAGGTGTTTTCATTGAAACTGAACATTATTTCCTAATAACTGGACATCCGTTTCTACCATCCGATTGGATTACGCAAAGTTTGAGAAATACTAAAGTAATCAGTCCTACGTCATACTCCAGACCAGTGGAGAGATGTGATTTCAAGCCACTCAGGACTAAGTAACTCCGACACTGAACCTTCGTGATTTGTGCGCAAACTGTTAACACGGGCCAGAACATTTTTTTAGCCAGTCAAAGAAGATGAACGACCCTACAGTGCTTTGGACTGTATCTTGTCTCGAAATATTTTCACGAAATATCACTGCCCCTAGTTATCAGTAACTTATTGTCTATAAATGACATTTCTTAAGTATCCTGCTACATGTTTAAAAAAAATTTCTTTCACTACACCTAATGCAAGTTTATTATGGTTACTGAGAATTCCCAGCCAATTCTGTTCCAATCGTCATCCTTCGCCAACAATTCCCTGTACACTAATTTCTCTATAATTGACACTGGTGTGTATTACACAAATACCATCCCCGGACTTGCAAGATGTTATATCTTTACAAACAAACGTATAGCCTTGAATGTGTTAACAACGGATATGTCAATTCTGTGTTTAGCTATCTCTCGCTTATGGCAAAAATGTAGATTAAACTATAAGAAAAAGTTCTTTTACGTCGTCTAGGTTTCGCATTAGTGAACGGACGTTTGTATGGCATATTTTTAGCTTGTCCCGTATTCCCGGGAGGGAAGTACAGTTGAAAACGCTTACTCTCAACGGTGACCTGTTTAGCCCTTTCAGACACAGTGTCCTCCATCTGGTACGTTGCATATGAAGTGGCTTGAATGGTCTGCACTGTACATAGCAGAATATACCGTCCAATGAGAAAGCGTTCGCTGCTGAGACTATGTTCCATAGCCTCACAAACCGCTACTGCCAGTAACATAAAGAACATCTAGATTTATATTGGTCCCGATGCAAGTCAAAGCATCATATGGATATAAATTCAGTTCCGTACAAAATGCTTGTTTGTTGCAACGCCTAGAATTATATCTTTATTATTTGACTGAAAAGGTTGCTACGGGGGAGGCTAGCTTGTGACTCTCTGAGGGGTGAATGGATTGTCTGCAAGACCAACGAACACGCCATTACTCGTTAGGGTGGTTGCCGCCTGTGAGGGATGTCCATAAAATTATTTTCCGCTGTTGCTGATACGTTGTACCAGTACTAGTATGGCGATATACAGAACGTTTGGAAACTCACTGTCCAAACTCCAGACTTGGTTACTTTGGACCAAAAGAAACACAAAAGTCCTATACACTTATATCCGGGAACTGTGGCGAGCCACAAGTTGTTAGCAAGTTGAAAACTTTAAAATTTTATTTCTGACTAAAATTTTACATATAAAAATGCTTAATTACAATCTTAGAAGTGGAACCGTTACAAATTCTGAAGAGCATGGCAATTAAACTTTACTAGCTGTATAATTAACTTTACAATAAAACACACTAACATTAACTAAAAATGAAACTAGAATCAGCGGTCGCTCGGATAAAGCCTACCAGAGCCGTTGTTCATTTATCATTTAAAATCGATACGTATTAAAGAAAATTAAAAATATATACTACAAGTGTGCACCCGGATGGAGTCAGTTCAAAGCCACTTGTGCAAAAATAAAAATCCACAAACACTGACATATTAAAAGTTTATTTAAATTCGCGAAGTAACACGTGAGCATTTACAAGTTAATTAAAATACTGAGCAGGTGTGTCGCCGGTAGCCCCAACAAACAATCTGCCATGCGCGAAAACCAGTGCGGTCCCTTTAAACCGTCGCGCAGACATAAACCAACTACAACCTCGGGGCTAGCCACGGTGAACAAATAAAGATATTAAAACACATAACAATACAAATTAAGGAATATTCCCAGGGAACCACAACCGTAGCCAGATTGCGAGTTAAACCAAATCGTAATTTGGACAGGGTGGACATGCTGACAAGAGCGTGGAACAAGTTTGATTATCTCGTAGATGTCGTTCGGGGCACTCATGGTGATCGCATTGAACATTTATGAATGTACGGTAAACAAACTTCACGGTTCCACGGTTCATTTGATTGGTCATTCAAGTTTTTAGGTGGTTTGGTTTTGATATTATAGAACTTAAAAGTTGGGGTATTCTTTTATACCCATCCTGTATGCTCATACATACATACATCGTTATATAAATATATAAATATATATATATACAGCGTGTTCAGAAATTAGTTGCCCAAACTGCGGGAGGTGATTCGTTATGAAATATATATAAATATATATATATATATATACATACAGGAAATCGTATACCTAAACGTATTATTAAAGGAGATATGAGCCTATGAAAATTGGGGTTTGAAAACGTAGGTTTGCTGAATCCCTTGTAAAACGCCTAAAAAGTCCGCAGCAGGAAGGTGACCTATGCTTCCCATGTCGCAGAGACACATGCGTAATGCTGGCCGTCCTCGGTTTGTGCGATACTGCTCGGCTTGAGGAAGTGATTCGTCAGCACATCAACTACGTGCCCTCCACTAGTACACGCTCCATAGCGCGCCAAGTGGGCGTGTCCCATTCAACCGTGTGGGACGTAATGTTGGTACATCGCCACCATCCCTACTGCTGGCAGAAAGTACAAGGCATTCAGCAAAAAGACGTTTTCAAAACCAAATTTTTACGGGCTCATTTCTCTTTAATATTCTGTTTAGGTATGTGGTGTACTATATATTTTGAACTTAATTTTTCATACACCCTTCGCAGTTTGGGCGTTTAATTTCCGAACATTCTGTATACACACACACACACACACACACACATATATACATATGTGTGTGTGTTAATTTTCTTTTATAAATATCTGCCAAAAAACAAAACAAAAACTCTCTACATGCAAAGTGCAAAGTCATAGTGAATTAAATGTGTTTTAGCTGAACATATATCGGATGGATCCTGTATTCTGAATCCATTTCGATGGTCTCTCCTACCATTGTTTATAAAATGTTATTAACAGGGCCTCTGATATCTTGTAAATTTTACGCAAGCCTCGCGCGAAAGAGGACCTGTGGTAAGTAAGAAATTCCCATAAACCTGAGCGACGAGTTAAAAACGCCCTTTACCATCTGTGCAGTAGAAACAGGAAAATACAATATATTCTTGTAGGTTTTATGGTAGTATTGCTTATGTGCTAGGCATTGTATCACTGTGGTCGTAGCTTCGTGTGCGTTTTACATGAAAACGGTGGGTCCTGGGCAGTTTCAACAAGAGGGTAATTTTAGTTATTAAGATCGTAATGGTCAATAAACCAGCTCAAACGTTTATAAATCCTGACGGTAAAATGTTGTACGCAGTAAGTTAGTGGCCACCCCTGTTATTTTTCATTACGGGTAGACGTATTAATAAGAGTTGACAACATAAAGTAATGTTTGGAGAATTGTAATTTTATTTTGTTTCGTTTCCGATATTTTTCAAAGACTCAGTTTCAAATCTCGATTTTCAAGGGATCTCATCTCTCTTAATATTTTTTTTTAAATTTGGAAGTGCCTTTATGTTTTCCACTTGAATTAGCATAAGGAAACACCTCACGATGTTTGTCTGTCAAATTCTGTATATTCCTTTCTATATATTTCTTTGATATTTTACATAGTAACATATCTTCAAACATTTTGCATAATATAACGTTTTTAAGAGAGTATTTCATCCAGTGTTCATAATTTTCTTGTTTTTTTTATTATTTTTTACGTATTAATTATTTAAAAATATGTTTTGTAAATAATATATATTATTTTTAATATTAAACTTTTCAATATATTTAGTGCGAGTATTTTAATATTTCATTGTCACTCGTTAATTTTATTTTTGTCTTTACATTTTATTTAATTTTTGTATATATTTAATTTAATCCACTGGGAGTTCACATAATTTTGACTGATATGTCGAAATTTTACCGACAGTGTTATAATGCTTTTTATTACATATTAAGTTCATCTTCTAGCAAATTCAAATTAAGGGCAGATTTTTTTATGGAATATAAAATTGTCAAGTTATATAATTTCCTCATTAATTTTTATAGCAATTCTCTTAAACAAAATTGCCAATCAATTTTGTTCTGAAAACTTTTTTCAAACCAATTTTATTAACAATATATAAAAAAATAATTTAAGTCATTTTTTAACGTAAGGAGCAAATTCTAATTTAAAGAAATTTTTTGAGGCGTCCCTTTTTGAGTTAAGAAGGCACTTTTTTATTTCTTTGATAATGAACCCGAGCTATTTTCACGTTTTATCATTGATGTTATTCATTTATTTTGAAACTTTTAGCTGTTAGGTACAAATGAAAAAATGGTAACATTAAATGGATATTCTATTAGTTCGTTGTTCCTTTGTGTTTTTCATATTTTTAATCATTTCAGATTTTTAAAAACAATTTTTTTTATAAAACTCAGAAATGTGATAGAAACGGCATAACTTGTTACATTTTCGCATTCATCTCTGTGGATGCTTCCACGAGACAAAATCAAAGCAGTACTCTTTATCTGTGACATCTGTAGTTCCCATGGGGCTTTTGCGTCTGTTATCTCCTCTGGCTGCATGGACGTGTGTGTTTTGTGGACACATATATAGTCTCCATGATTCACGCTCATGAAGCAAATAAAAAAAACTGCTTTATTAAGCGCCTGAATTAGGTACACTTAACTACTTCAAATAGTTTAAAGAGTAAACTGTTCCAAGCAACGGGGCTTTAAGGTGTAACATTAAGAAGTAAGCAGTTAACAGATGACTCACCCACGGTGCCAAACTCGTGTACTATACCACAGCCAAGGCCATGCGTATCTCGCCTTTGAGGAAGCGGTGCCGACGCCATCGTAACGCACTGCATCATTTCACAGCATCTGCATTCTGTCAACACACGTCGCTTGCGAACTCGGTGGAAAGTAGCCGAAACCAAAATTGTCCGAAGAGTGCACGATGAAGAGCTTCATCATTTTAGAGTTAAAGAAAAATTCAAGCTCCTTATTTTACACTTACGTAAATTAATAACGGTTTAAAATTGGATTTGGTTCCTTTCTTTTTATACCGCGGGACCATCGATGAATCATCCAGACTGGGCGTTGTGAATATTACATTTTCAACGATGATGTCGTTATCACTTTTTCTCATAACAGGTCACCCAAAATTACATAATTTTTCGTTTTGCAAGAGCAACTTTAAAGAGTGTTATTTAACATAGTAAAAATTTAACTCTTCGAAATATAATATATATAAAAGATGTCTGCAACACCTGCTTCAATTTTGCTTCAATTACTCAGGTAAAAAGTGCACCGATTGAGTTCGATGAATCACGAGGCTATTATTTGACTTATTTTTCTCCGCATTTACAGTGACATGTATAAAACAGCCACCTAGGCAATTTTCCATGGTACTAAGGTTTTTAATGGTCTTTATTTCAGAAACATTTAACAAAATAAACTGTATCCACGTGCTCTTAGAGACTACATGTTATGGAAGCTGTTATCCTGTAAATAATTACTACACGATTGACCAAAGACTTAAGGCATACAGAGTGAATGCAAAAATCTAAGCAAACTTAACCAAGTTGCTGTAGAAAGTAAACACTTATACTTATTTTAAAATGCCTAATTGTGTAAGAGGAAGATGCGTTTGAAAAAGCACTATTTGCAGGGAATCTGTGGAGAGAATTCGATTATTCGAATTCCTGTTTTGTGTCTTAATTTATCTGTGTAACTTCGGAGTAAAACGGATATATCTGTATACAAATTTTCTCAGTAAACAATAATTTGAAATCGAGAACTATTTAAAATATCTGATTTTATATTTACCTAAAAAATCGGTTAATCATAATGGTTGTCACAGTTTTAGGAAAGTTTCCAGTTTTCCAGTGATTCATTAAATCATTACTTCTTTTTCGTGCACATAATAGGAAAGAAATGTTATTGGATAACACATTTTCATACAAAAATTGAAGTATAAATAACTACAAAGTTGTAAAATAAAACAATGGAAAATGAATAATTATATTATTGATGAAAAGGCAAAGGTTCTGCAAAAAAATATTTTTGATTACACAAATATACAAGTAAATAAATTACATATGTTTTTAGTTGGCTAAATATAATTTGTTATGAAACTAAATTAAAACAAATCATACAACTGAAATGGCGATATGATATTGTTGAGTCGAACAAAACTACCTTTAAAAATATTTGACTTATTTAATGTTATATATTTGATTAGCATAATGCAAAAAAATACACAGTTGAGGCAAACAAACGTTTTCCCAATGAGATTATTAATATAAGTATTATTTATCAGAACTACAATATTCTGCCAATGT
This sequence comes from Clitarchus hookeri, assembly GCA_002778355.1. Taxonomy (NCBI): domain Eukaryota; kingdom Metazoa; phylum Arthropoda; class Insecta; order Phasmatodea; family Phasmatidae; genus Clitarchus; species Clitarchus hookeri. The sequence goes on along the minus strand of NQII01004291.1, from coordinate 132,824 downwards.
AATTGATCGGAATGTAGAAAACTATCTGGAAAAACACCTGCTGTGAAATTGTCTTTTTAAAAAATATATTAACCCAAGTTTAGAAAATGAAGCGGGTGGCCATCAAACTGCCAATGATTTCGCATCTCAACTCACACAAACACAAGGGTTCATGCCCGTCGAGCTGCGTAGAAGTATTCTGCACGGGTGAATTAGGCGTCGTGTGCACGAACATGTCGTCGTATTCTGAAGAAGCAGAACCAATGGCTAAATGAAAAAGCAGCCGAACACGCAGACTACGTAACCCGCAGTCTACGTAACCCGCAGTATACATAACCCGCAGTCTACGTAACCCGCAGTCTACGTAACCCGCAGTATACGTAACCCGCAATCTACTTAAACCTCCATTCTGCGTAACTCGCAGTCAACGTAACCCACAGTTTACGTAACAAGCAGTCTACGTAAACGTGCAGTCTACGTAACACGCAGTCTACGTAACCCGCAGTCTACGTAACCCGCAGTATACGTAACCCGCAATCTACTTAAACCTCCATTCTGCGTAACTCGCAGTCAACGTAACCCACAGTTTACGTAACAAGCAGTCTACGTAAACGTGCAGTCTACGTAACACGCAGTCTACGTAACCCGCAGTCTACGTAACCCGCAGTATACGTAACCCGCAATCTACTTAAACCTCCATTCTGCGTAACTCGCAGTCAACGTAACCCACAGTTTACGTAACAAGCAGTCTACGTAAACGTGCAGTCTACGTAACCCGCAGTATACATAACCCGCAGTCTACGTAATCCAGCAGTCTACGTAACCAGCAGTCTACGTAATCCAGCAGTCTACGTAACCAGCAGTCTATGTAACTCGCAGTCTACGTAACCCACAGACTACGTAACCCGCAGACTACGTAACCTGCAGTCTACGTGAACCTCCATTCTACGTTACCCGCAGTCTACGTAAACCAGCAGTCTACGTAACTCGCACGAATCACAAAGGTTCAGTGTCGGAGTTACTTAGTCCTGAGTGGCTTGGTCAAAGACGGACATGGCAGAAACAGCCAATGGAGATATAACAATAGCTGAGGTGTGTATATAGTATTGAAGTCTACTGTGTGCTCCGATTTTTACGCGAAAAGTCTCTGGCCCTAGTCATAGTGTATAAATATTTTAACGTATTTATTTCATATATATATATATATATATATATTTTTTTTTTAATTTATGTTTTAAATTGTTATTATTTTTTATGTGATTAAATAGTAATAAATAAATCGTAGAAATTTTTATAACATTACTCATATGTAGGGTTTCGCGAAAAATTTCAGGACAAGTTATGTTCCAAAACACTTAATTTCAGAATTACTTTCGTGGTTGGGTCATTTGAACTGTTTCGCGTCTGATCATTCTACCCGCGAATCACGGGAAGTCAGTATCGAAGAAACGTAATTTTGATTGGTTTACTCATGTAACAGTCAGTCTTCACACAAAGACAGGCTGCCAATAGCCAAATGATGGTTGCAAGTGTGCACATAGCATATGCAAGCCTAGTCTCCGCGTAAATCTTCTACGCGTAAAACTGATGGCCCTAGCCATATCCATTAGCATAAGAAACTTTTTCTTCGGTGCTGTACACCCACATAGCAGCATTAAAAACAAACCAGACAATTAACGTTTCTGCGGTAGTCAGGATATACGCACCATTTAGACATATGCCTTCAAACATAAAAAAAAACCTCAGGCAACTGTAACAGTTGGCAACACTTGAAACACTCAAACGTTACTAGAAACTAAAAAAAAAAAATTCCGTGTAGCAGTTATAGAAACAATAGCTTTATACCTGACAGTACTGCAAGGATAGCGTAGGTGAGTGGAGCCGAATTGCACAGTTGGTAACACACCGCCTTACAGTGCAAGGGGTTCCGTGTTCGAGCCCCAGGCAAGGCAAGGTTGGTTTTCATGTACATTTATATGGGTAATCCTCTATTGAATATTTTCACTAAACTCTGTCAGAAATGGTTAATTGGTTGTCAATAGAGATGGAACTAATTAATTTATTAATGAGTAGAGACCTGAAGAATTCGCGGATTCAGTTTGGGACGAGCTATAATTCAAAACACATGCGTTTATATGACTTTAGCTATCGGTCCACACGGTGTTTGACAACTACTGGAGAACGGTGTCCAATTGTCGCTTTCCACTGGGACAGCAGACAACCAACGTGCTGTTGATATCAGCACATTTGTACATACGTCTGTAGAGTCTAGCCTTCAGGTCATTGAACTCGCGAATTTTTCAGGTATCTATTAATGAGTAGTAAAGGTTAGTAGATCTAAAACTTTTCATTGAAGTTCAAATCACTCTACAATACATTTTTTTTTGTTTTTAAAACACACGTACAACAAAATAAAATATGTTTTTCCCATAGTCTCTTTAATCTAACCGGATGCATAAACAAAACTAACTCGCAAATTTACGGAAAGGTTCCGTTAATTGACGAAACTACTGTGGAATTAACGTTATATGTGTAAATGAAAATGCAAGGTGTCCGTAACCTTGTAAAGAGTTCTGCAGAATTTTATGCAAGCACTATTTCGTAATGTCAAGAAAGATTTTTTTCACCGTGCTAGGATACACTTTAAACAATCGTATTTTTTTGTGATTGGGCTATCTGCTCGTTGACACGCCCTGCAGAACTGAGAACCAGTAAGGACACCTGTGGAAAGAGACTGAGCGAACTACGTACAAAATAGTACACAGGATAAAAGTGCTCATTATGAAGGCACCAGCCGATGAACAAATGAAAGCGCGAGGACTATAGATAAATTGAACTGTAAAATCAAGCCTAGACGTAAAATGAAGTATACGTGTGGCCACAGAATATTAAATTTCACAGAGGCGAAATAACGTGGCGGTTCCTCTGATGTAAGAAAACTCGGTCACTCATTGGCCGCGCGACGCTGTGGAAACAGGCCTTGTGTCTCATTGGCCATTGTACGTTACGGAACACTGTTAGGGCTGCCGTCTGGCAAGTTGGTCTCCAGGAGCTGATTGGTGACTGACGTTCCGCCATGGGGCCGTGGTGGCTGAGCGGTTAGCCTGCTCGCCTCCCACCAATGCTAACCGGGTTGAATTCCCGGCCGGGTCACTCCCGGATTTTCGCATGTGGGAATCGTGCCGGACGATGCCGCTGGTCGGCGGGTTTTCTCGGGGATCTCCCTTTTCACACGCCCTTTCATTCCGGCGCTGCGCCATTCTCACCTCAATCATCATCACAGGCTCTCGAGACCTCGCTGTTAAGAGCCACCCAAATCTCTTCACTCACTCACGCTCCGCCATTTTGCTTGTCGGCGAGGCAATTTTGGTGGAGTGTGCGACTGTAGTTTGCAATACACGCCAACATTTCACATCTGTATTCTTAAGGAATCTGTGCCACGGCTACAGACCCTACTATTTCGCGTTATAAATCAGCACCAGGATATTATTCTCGGTAATATTTTTACTCGAGCAAACGTCAATAGCATATTCGGCGCGCCCACGCGGAATAACGCCACCCGAGTGCTGGATGCACACTATTGGTTGAGACTTTTGCAGGGGGTGCCTGGTGAGCGGATGACCAATAGCATACGAGGAAACCAGCATATACGTCCGTGACACACAGCATGCCACGATTATAACGCAAAATTACAGGGTGTATATGCAGGACGACAGTAGCACGTCTCTAAAGATAATTTTAAAGTGTCATCGAGGCACTTGCTGATGACAGTTGTACGCTAAGTTTATTTTACGACAAGTAAAAGTGACTGGCTTTGGCTGCGAGAAAATGTATGAGGCGGGACGGGAAGTACACGCCTCAAAAAAAGTTTTGCTCAACATGTAATTTGTTTGCTCGTAAGGAAAGAGTGAGTGAAGAGATTTGGGCGGCTCTTCAAAAGCAAGGTCCTGAGAGCCGAAGAGAGCGATTGAGGTGAGCACGAAGCAACGCCGGAATGAAATGGCCGGGGGAAACGGGAGATCCCCGAGAAAACCCGCCGACCAGCGGCATCGCCACTGCACGAGTCCCACATGCGAAAATCTGAGAGCGACCCCGCCGGGAATCGAACCCAGTCCGCCTGGGTGGGAGGCGAGTAGTCAAGCCACTACACCACCGCGGCACCGGCATGTTTTGGGAAACAACCGAACACGTCAGACACGGGGTGATTTTTCGAAGGTTTAATTGAAAAAGTGCACCGTAAAAATTTTCTGTATTTGTCGAAGGAATTCTTTGGATACTCGTTGCGAAATCTTTTTGTAACAATACATGTTAGAGTACATTTCTCAAATCCTTTTGTGCTTAAAGTGTAAAACTAATGATGAAATTTAACGAGCAAATGTTGTAGACTTCAAGTTTATTATAAACACTGAGCTGCATACACTCTATATCAAAAACAGTGATAATTGAGCGAAATCAGTGAAAACCTGTGAGAACTGAGCTGTAGGTATTCAGTGCAGGATAACTAATTAATATGATGGCTGAACTTCACTGATTTATTTGTGAATCTCACTGAACGTCGAGAATTCCGCTGTCATAAGTCACTTGTTCCCAGTTGTTGCCAGTCGGCAGTAGCTTACCAACTGACATTCAACGAAATTTATTTCACTGATTGGTATCAATGATTCGTGCTTAGAGTGTAAACAGTTTTGCATGTTTCCCTAAATAGTGCGTGGTAAATGTACAATATTCTAGCTGTAGATTTACGAGGAAATCTTCGGCAACTGTTTTTCAAAGGACTGCTTGCAATAAGCACAGAAATCACTCTCAGCGGCTCTCAAGACCTAGCGGTTAATGTAAAACAGATCCCCTTATTTTGTATTTTTTTTATTTTCGACTACTACCCGCAAGTGTGGATTTTGGATGGATTTTTTCGGACGACATGACATAGGGTATAACTTAATGCGTTTTCTGAAATCGGTTCTGTTCGAATGTCGTAGCTATTATGACCTCTGTAGTCGCTGCCACAAATAATAAATTATTTTACCTCGACTGTTACAAGTTAAAAAGTATCACACGCAGAGAATTTGTAAGAAATCAAGAACATTAAGGAAGGTATTATTTATGCTTTGTCGTTGCAATAGATTGAAATGCAACTCCTGAAATCGAATTTGTGGCGGAAAATCTATAAATAATATATCGACAGGTACTGACGCCCTTAACGGCTTTGCATATCGGCTGGTAGCTGCGAAATTGAAACAGGGAATCCCACGTTAAGGAAATTTCATTTAAGTGCGTTAATTTTAAGGATAGAGGTTTCAAACTAAATATATTCTTCACGAATTTTTTAGAAGATACCTAAGAGCGTATATTTTCAATATAAGTAGGTAGTATGTATATTTTTGTAAACATAGAATTTGAAAATTCCTTTCAAACATGATATACATGGTATGGAAATATATCCGCTGTATTGAACTTATCCTAAAAAAAATTTGTAAATAATACATTTTGTTTGAAGTCGCGGTCTTTAAAATTAACCCTTTCAGTCAAAAATGAAGAAATAATATTAAGTAGTGCATCAAACAGATCTTTTGTTCGGAAATGCACTGATATCCAGACGACGCTTTGGCTTACATCGGGACCAATAGAACTCTATCTGTACTGTTTGTTACTGGCAGCAGCGGTTTGTGAGGCGGCGGAACATTGTATCAGCAGCGAACGATGTCTCCCACACGTAGTGAACCTTTCTCCTTTGACGGTGTGTTCCGCGGTGTACAGTGCAGACCATTCAAGCCACTTCACATGCAACGTCACAGTTAGAGGACGCTGTGACTAAGAGAGTTAATGCACCGAGGCGAAATTTCCTTAACATGGGATTTCCTATTTAAATTCCGCAGCGGCGAGCCAGTAGGCAGTGTCCTTGACCCATGCAGGCATGTTGTACACAATTGTGTACGTTACGCACGTGCAAGTAATTTTTCGTTACGTACTGCGCACCGCGAAGCTCAACGACCAATGCTATTTACCCGTGGGTTAGTGAATCGCAAGCCTGCCTTACGGGTCAAGGTCACGATCGGTTCGTACAACAGTAGCCGAACGTACAGCTTACAACTCACTGGCCGTGACAACGAAACAATCGTACAGCATGCATCAAGAAATGTTTTCGTTTGCGACACCCGAGACCTAAGTTGATGCGTGTCTGAAAGGATTAAGAGCCACAGACCACATCCCGTGACTGCCCAGCGATGGAACCGTGGGCGGGTCTGCCTGGGAGAAGGGGAGGGTCGAAGTGGGTCACCCCCCAAAGAGCCGAGTTCTCACGTAATTGGAGTTCACGGCTGGTGCAAGCTACATATCGTAACAATATATATGTATACAGATATATATACACAAACGATATATGGTGTACAATTATTTCCAAGGACAATCCAAGTCTTTGAAGTTGGACCTGAAGGACTAGATTATTACAAATATCGGAGATAATATTTACGACGAAGCACAGAGTTTTTGGATAATGCGTAAGTGAAACATGATCTACGAATACTACAAAACCTGTCGTTGGCATCAATTTAATTCATGGGAATTGTCACTGTCACTACCCGTGTTGCAAGCTGTTCGCCACGACGCGGTAGCGTGTTAAAATATACAAGAGATCTCTTCGCTCCCTCGTGAGGGCGGCACGGCTCACCTGTGCTGTCGGCGAGATGCGGCTCTGGTACAGTGACCACCGGCGCGGGGGCAGGGAGGCTGTGTCGACGTGAGGCCTGATGCACGGCGGGGGATCTTCACCCCGAGTCGAGCCGAGACATGCCAGCTACTGGCCGCCTCGAGCCAGAGGCG